>VZTD01004601.1:193849-260192 GCA_013397725.1 Rhagologus leucostigma | reverse complement strand
TACAGAAGGACTCTGAAATCTTCCCAGGTTTCTCTCTATAGCGAGGGTTTAAATTCATTATTTAGTATCATTATCCTTTTCCTGTGTGTTTGTTAAAATAAATAGTTTTTATCTCTTTCACTTTCCTTTGAGGAAAAATTTCCTTTTTTCCCGAACCCTGTGGGGGGAAGGGTGGTTGCAACCTGGTTTTCTCTCAGGGGCTATATTACTAGATTTTGGCCAAACCGGCACACTCTTAATGGCCCAGGTAGCATTCTCATTCAAAATACCACATACCTATTACATTTCCATTAATAATTACCTAATTTGTTTTATAGACAGAAATTAATATTCTAACTTCCTACAAAAGCTCACAGATAAACACACTTCCCTTAAATTATTAATATTTAGTAGTTGTGTTGTTGAAGACCTTAATGTGTTCCATACATTAAGCTCTCAATTTAAAAACCAACAAACCAGTCAAACAATCCCTAACAACGGAGAAACCATCCCTGGTTTATCCTAAAATAAAACTGCAGTTCTGAGATTTACACCAGAATTTTTGTTTCTGTGGAACAGAGACAAAATGGTGCTTATTAGCAGTTTGGTCACTTGTTTTGATGTTGCCAGCATCTCCCCCGGACATGAATAACTAACACTGGGACATTCAGAGAGACTTGGATCAGTTCTGGTATTTCTGTGCTTTAATAATGCCTGGAGCCTTTCAGATATCAAAAATTATCATTATTATATTCCTGTCTTCCTCCTAGGTAATTGATCTTCAGACTCTAATAAAATGATCACAGTTGCTTAATTAGTCTCAGATTTTAGGAAAAAGAGCTTGATCAGTATTTATGCACTTTAATAGGCACTTCTAAGATCACCTCTGCATGACAAATGTAACACTCACATCAGCCTTATCAGACAGACTCAACATTTGATTTTAAAATCCTCCTCTAAATATGCATTTTAATGAAACTGTCTGAACTGTTTATTTATTCATTATCGCTGATTCAGAATTAAAGAATTCAGAATTTTAAAAGTTGAGGTCAAAAGACCACGTATTCCTTCCTACAGAAATTCAAGCAGAATTTTTTTCTCTAGCCACACGACATGGACACAAAAATACCTTGAACAGATTACCTTTATACAAACAGCTTTGGCCAATGACTTTAGGTCATTAAGAGCTAGCTCATGTTACTGTTAATTTCCAAGCTACAGAGAAATGTTATGTATTTAAGAAGCTTAAATGCTTATTAGCTCAGTCTTTGACAATTTAGCAATAATTTGGTCAATTATCGTATGGGATTTTAATGCCTTTAATGATACCATGCTCTTAACGAAAAATCATTTAATCCAGTTGAACTGCAAATTCAATTTTTCCTGACGAGGGTCACAATTCAGTACAATTCTTCTCCATTTTTTTTTCTCTTTATCAAAGATAGTCCAGCTATACAACTCCCAAGGCATCTACTTTTCATAGAGTGCAGATTTCCTAGGGAATGGAATGTGAAGTATTTGGAGGTTTCCTGCACATCGAAGTATGATAAGAATTTTTAGTCTCACTGCCGGAAAGAAGTGAGTGTTCAAAAAAAATAAAATTATGTAAAATAAGTGTTACTTCTAGGGGCCTGTTCCGCTGTTATCAACAAGGATGCGCCTTCTTTGATAAAGTGTGGTTCCAGCACTACAGCAGAACAAGTCCTCTAGGTTAGAACCATGAAATCATAGATTCACAGGATGGTTTGGGTTGGAAAGGACCTCAAAGATCATCCATTTCCCACCCCTGCCATGTGCAGGGACACCTTCCACTATCCCAGGTTGCTCCAAGCCCTGTCCAGCCCTAAGCCCAGGTTGGGTTAAGCAACCCTACACCTGTCCCACAGCCCCAAAACAGCCTCACTGAACTGCACTGTGCAGCATCACCCCGCAGGCTGCAACAGAAGAGCCCTCTGGAGCAGATTTCCCAGTCCCACCTCTCAGACTGGGTCGAGTTGCTCAGGCCTTGCTCACTTGAACTATGAGTATTTCTCAGGACGGAGATTACACACCTGGCACACCTTCTTCACATGCCTCTCCAAGCCCTTCATCACTCTCATGGGAAGAACTTTTCCCTTCCAAATATTTGCAAATCCCCTTGGCTGCAAGTTGTGTCTGCTGTGCACCTCCGAGAAGTGTTTGGCCCTGCACACACTGTGAGTTCTCTTAGTGTTCTGAACAACTGCTGGTCAGCAGCAAAAGTGACCATTACATATCTAACACTGTTTAAGCTACTACCAAGGCAATCACCACACACGTGCATTATAAAATGGGATATTCAGCGGTATTTGCACTCTGGTCATGAACCCAGATGCTGCAAACCATGAGCAACCTGATATCACTGGATACAGGCACTACCCAAACTGAAAGCTCATTCCCCTTAAATCAAGTTTCTCAAAACCACTATTTTTAATGCAACAATTCTGTGAAATTAGCTCAGGAAAAAAGTTACTCTTAAATATAACTTTGTTTGACACATGAGTACACTGAGGTCATACCCAGATCTCTATAAACATGTGAGTGTTTGAGGGGTATGAACAGTAAGAAATAGCAGTTTCCAGTGTAATGAATACTGACAAAACCGTTTATTATGAACATCAGCTGTATAGACAGACACAGGAACATGGCTTTTGCACTCCTCAGAAGAGGAACTGCCACTGGACCAGTAGGAATATAAAACTAAAGCTTCAGAGCAAGGGATCCCAGACTCACTGTCAGCTTCACTTTAGTGGATCTTCAGTCCCTTCCATTAATGTTTGCTTTTTTCAGGTTATATGTTTTCATATAGATGTCCTTTAGCTTTTTTACTTAACAGATTTATTTCTGTCATTCCAGCCACCTCTTGTTTTATGTACGCAGTAATGAGAGGTCACGAGTGCACAATAGAACAGATCCCTCAGGTCAGGAGGCCTTGAACAAAGGCAAATATTGCTAAAGGCAACATCCCCTTAACTGCTAAGTGAGGGGAACTAGAAAAACACCACATTGTCTTCATCAGAATATTTTTGCCTCCAACAGCTGGAACTTTTCAAGAGAACTATTACTGGAAGAGAGTGGCACAGTAATGTTTTTATCAGTTTACATGGACAGCTACTCGTACAAGCCAGGATCAGGCTGTCGTAGGTGTGCTGGCAAGAGATTAGTGGGAGCAGCTGGAATTTGAAAAATACACTCCTGTGGCCAGTGTCTGAGTCAGACATTTTGGGCTCTTTAGCTGGTCTATGACACATTTGCTTCTTTTTGTTTAAGTAAACAATGGCTTCTATCATAATATTAAAAAATCCCCGAATTATAATAAGGTCTGACAGTTAATTTAATTAAGCAATAACTAGCTTTGATGAATGGCTAAAGCAGTTTATCCTCAGGAATGCTTCATTGCCCTAAAAGCAAAAAAGAAAAGAACATTGTCTTCTTTCTGATTCTATCCAACAAGTTCTCTGAGGAATGAAGGTATCTTGCTGTCTCCTACAGCATATGCAGTTTTCTTAGGAATTTAGTTTTACATTTAGTTCTGATCACCAGGTGTTTTCCAGAGAATTATAAATCAGGCATCCAAGCAGCAATGACAAAAATCATGACTGACCATCTTTCTGCAGTCAGCATCAAGGACTCCTGCAATGCCAAGACCACAGTATTTAACTGTGGTTAAGGTACTGCACTAAATTACTGCTCTGTGCTGTAGCTGAAATTTGACACTTTAAGGTCACACTCTTTTGCAAAAAAACCTTTTATGATCTACTGAAGGTTGTCCAAAATTTTTGTCTTACCCTCGTCAGAGATCAAACATCAAAACCACACACATGATATGCAGGAGAAAGGCCGGCAGCTTAATGAGGTTACGTTCCCAGATTGCCACTAGGATGGATGTGCAATGTGACTTCAGCATGACCTTTTCCAAAGTAAGCCATGACACTGAACTCAGTGGGAATCCTCAGTGAGATCAGAGAGAAGGAAAACAGTACCTGACTCCTCTTGCTGTATTCAGCAGTGCCAAGTGCAGTTTGCTGGATGTGGCAGGAATTTTAGAAGGACAATCCTGAGAGCCCATGTAAAAGACAGGTCTGAACTACTGGCCCTTGAGGAATCTCAGCACCTCAAAAAGTTAAAGGAGCAGCCAAAATACCATGATACAGCAATCATAGTTCAAGACTAATTCACAAAATATAAACTTCAGACTACATTCATATCACCTTGTGGAGGTGATTAATTTAGGTATCATAGCAACCAAGATCTAGGCACTCAGCCCTAGCAGGACATTTCAAAGAAATGCTCAAAACAGTCTGGAGCCATTTCATCACCTCTGGCAGACACTACCCAGTCATTTGCCACAGGGGCTGAGCTCCCTCACTTGATAAGGAAGGGGATATTTTTGAATGCATTACTCTGCTTTCCTGCACAACAAACACCTACCTCAAACACCAGCTCACAACTCCTTAAAATTACATAAATCCATTTGATTATGGTAGGAGAGCTGCTGCCAGTGTTTCAGCAAGTCCTGGAGATGACCAGCACTGGTACTTGTGCCAGTTCTAGCAGCGTGGCTGGGAATGCCACAGGAAAGCTTTGCTCCCCTCTCAGTCCCCACAGTCCAGGGCACAGGGTGGTGCTGAGATGTTTGCAAAGGGGACCACAATCTACACAGCAGAGCCACTGCAGAAATATGACCCAGCAGTGCCTGAGCCCTGCAGTGAAGGACACCTGGTTTTGTCAAGTAATATCCATCCATTGTGGAGGAGAAGGTTTTACAAAGGAAAGGCACAAAATCATGTCCAGCACAGATGCAGGAGTGGAATTCTTACAGATTTACTGACATATCACCTAAGCACCAAGTGGGTGGAAGTTTCCTCCACTGTCTCTTTGGAGCCACTCAAATATGACCCGTGGGAGGTGAATTTGATCCAGCTGGTCCAAGTCCAGCTGTGACAGCAGCAGCTCCATCCACTGCTGCTGCAGACATCAAAATCACTTCAGGTGCACAAAGCTTTGTTTATGCCTACCCCTGTTTAGAAAAAGATAAGACCCTCAGCATGAAAAGCACAATCAACCATCAAAAAAACCCCCCAACAAACATAAAAACAACACCTCCCCAATCTGCTCTTCTATTTTTAAAAACCTCTAACTATAAACAAACACCAGTAAGTTTGTTGTGTTTCTGTGATCCTGAGAAGCAATGTCTATGTTCCAGAGTGTTTTCCCAAGCATCCGTATTGTAAAGATGTTTCCTTTGAATACACACAGAGAGATCAGAAGGGCTGCTCCAGCATTCCCATGGGAAAGTTTAAACTTGAGAAACAAATATTTTCATTGGCTGTGCTAAATTGCAGCTTAATTTTTTTTTTTAAACCAAGTGCAATTTGCAACCCACATTATTACTGCTGCTTTGTCAAAAATAAGTGATTTCAAGAGAGGAAAAATGGAATTGCTCCTAAGGGTTTGCAGCTAATGGCTGAGGGACATACAGCAGCATTGTTATTTGTTCACAGATGGATAACTCAAAATGCTAGCAGTAGTTCAATGTTTAAACAAACAGCTTCTAGAAGTAATTGACTGTTCAATCACTTTTACTTCTGGATAGTATCAGCTCTTTCTTTTCCAGTTTTTCTGCCTGTCTTCACAGGCCCTGCTGGTACTGGATTTGTTCTTGCCCTTAGAAGTCCTGAGGCACTTGTATCCATTATCATCAGCCAGACTAATAATTTTTTATGGCTTTGATGGAAACCTATATCATCATATTAAAGTATTATCACCATTTGTAAAAACCAGTTCTTATTCATGTTTTACTTCGAAAAAAACCAATATGTTGCCTGAAAAGCCAACCCAATTTTCAGCCCTGTGTCATAAGAAAATTAAAGTGATTGTAAAATCTGCGTAATTTTACATCTTTGTTGGCTTTCCGTCTTAGTATATCTGAGATGGACTTTTATAACCAATTTGACAGAGGAGCAGTGATCATAATTAGGCTTTGTTCTAACAAACCTAATGAAAACAGAAGCAGCAAAGAAGATAAAAAAAGGGAGCCCCCATCAGTGGTGCCCCACGAACAGGAAAGACTGCAATATAAACTTCTATTTTATTAGACACAAGAGAATCGAAGCACACAAGAGGCTCTGTAAATATCCCAGTTGTGGGAAAGCTTCAATTGGAACTTAGATTGTACTGGACATCAGAGAGTCCCGCTGTGAAACTCAAATCCATAGGAAACCAAGCTTCATTAGCTGCACTCCTCACAGACAGTATGTTTGTAAATAGGTATTTATCAGAGATTTGGTCCCATTTTCATGCCCTCTGCTGTGTACATGCAAATGTCAGTAAATGCAACCAGCACCCACGCAGACTGCAGGAGATACTGTCTGTCTGCAAGAACAAAGCACAGCAAATCAGGAAACTTTGGCATTCTTCCTGACTCCTTCACCAGGCTCCAATGTGTGATCTCAGGAAAAAATCAAAACATTCCCATGGGTCAGGCTTCCTCTACGCATATATATTTATGTTTATACAGCACTTTGTGATTCCCAGCTAGAAAGTGCTCTATGAAAGCGAGGAAGTTTGGAAGTGCTGCTAATATTGCTCATTTTCCTACACACCACACCTGACTCTGTGCTAAAAGGTTAATTGTTATTTCTACAGTAATTTAATTTCTTCAGTTATAGAAGTCCTCTGTCAAATAAAAACCAAAACAATCATTTCTGAACCACTCTCTCCAACCCCAGTGAGAGGACTCACCCAATTAAAATGCAATGCAGTTTTACAGACTACAAAAGCATAACAACGTTTTAAAAGTCACATAGACATCTTTTACTGTAAGGGCAGAAAATTATACAAGAGCCAGATTTTTGAAAATAACTCTGTTTAAAAAAAAAAAAAAGTATTTTCAGATTTTTTTTTCTTCTGCTGAGGCAGCTGTCCAAGAGGAACAAATTCTACATCTCAAGAATCACTTAAAGCAAAGGCTTTACCCTGCCAATCAAGGCTACGAGACTCAAACCCTTTTAAAATGCATGCCATCTCAAAACTCTAAAACAGCAGGTCTTGGATACCTTAAAGCATCTCTTTGTGCTGAAGACTCTTTTCCTAAAGGCCGACTTTGAAATCAAAGCACTCGCTTTTTCCAGGGAGCCAACACAAAGAAGGCAGAGGGGTCATTTGATCGCAGCCACCCAAGGCAGGGAGGCTGCAGAGCACAGTGGTGGAGCAGAGCTGCAAGCCCAGCCAAGGAAGGAGGACAGCAAGGGACTCTCGTGGTCAGCAGGGCCACAGCGTGTGCTGCCTGTGAGAGGTCATCCCAGGATACGCAGGGAAGCCTGTGCAGACCGCTCTGCTGGGCGAGGGATGTCTGCAGCACTGACACATGGTTTTCCATGGAAAGGGTGTGGCCAAGGATAACACCATGTTTCTTAAGTTAGCTCACTGCCTCTCAGCAGAGCCCTTTCAGAAAGGGGGAAGAGGCAGGAAGAGAAAAGCAGCCGACTTGTTCCTCTTTCTTTTCCTCTGTCCTTTCCAACGCCCCCATTCCACTAGCATCATAACAGCAATTTATAAGCTGCAGCAAACAAGAAGTCAGGAAATAGGCTCACAGGCACGTCCACTCCGTCTGTCTCTTCTCCAGGCACCGTGGATGGAAGCTCATAATTAACAGGAAGTGTTTCAGTGTTATGACTAGGCCAGAAAAAGCAAGGGTTTACCTAAAGTAACACTGGCAAAGCCACTATTAATATAGCACATAGTCCTTTAATGAGGTAATCTCTGCACCATCAGAGCCCTTCTCTGTGTGCCCCCAGACTGACGTCTGACCTCAGCAGCCACCAGAGGGGAAAACAAAGAGTCCATGACAACATGGCTAATAACACACAAACCCCACTGCTTGTGCTGGGCTTTTATTGACAAAGGTTACACCACAGCTGACTTCCACCCCAGGAGTTACAACAACAAGCCAAGCACAACCTAGACACGGCCTGAATGGGTGTTATGACAGAGTCGTGGCACTGAAGAATGGCTTTAACAGCCCATCAGAATTATCCTTTCTGGCAGTGGTAACGTATCTGCCCAGCTCCAGGCCCATGTTATGGTTGGGTATTGTTGGCCGTTTGGGAACTGCCCATCATTACCGTGTGAACAAAAGCCACAGGTCTTTCCATCACACTGGGCAAGCGCCGCGCCCACTGATGGCCCTTTGTATAAAACTGATAATTGATGTGTTGAAATGTCCCCAAAGCCCTTCATTATATTTTACTGTGTAGGGCCAGTGGATAATCAGAGGAGAATGCTAGCAAAACCCAAGAAGTCTGCTGAGGCAGCAAGTGCTAATGCAATTTTTTACCACAATATATAAATAACCCCCCAAGTTCGTCTCGTAAGCATATGTGGTAAAAGGAGCATGCAAAGCTTTTATCACGCAACTCTTGTGTTGCTTTAGAATAGATAATCAAATAAAAGCTTCCAGAGCTCTGACTAATGAAAATCTGCACCCTACATTTGCTTTGGCAGTTGGACACCAATATTATGTTACTAAAGCAATGGAGCTTTAATGCAAAAATGAGCAAACTGAGGGAATTGTGCTAAGAGAAGAAAGATGAGAGGAACAAGATGGTGTTAAATTCCCACAACATGATTAGAGAGATCCAGTGTTTTGCCCTTCTTTTCAGAAAGGTCTCCAGATTTCTGTATTAGTATAAGAACATCTATGTGGAAATAAACACAGCACAGAAGTGCGTACAAACTAACATTTCATCTCCACCTCATCCAGCTATGTCTGCCTTCACAAAAGCTGCGGCTTGTGGACCGAAGGGAAACCCTCAGCTGCCTCCCTACATCACACCTATGCTCTCCAAGCCGAGCCCATTGTCAATTAAGCTGGCCCATTGTCAATCAAGCTGGCCCACTGACTGATTGTCAATACTCAAACTTCCTTTCTTCACTAAGAAGCTTTGATATTTCAAACACACATCAATAAAACTGAATTGCACTAACGTCAAATAATGCTTATCCATTTCTTTTCTCTGACAATTTTAAGGTGATTTTGGATACCAGGAAAACCAGAAAAAAAATAATTTTCATGGACAGTTTCTGGAGGCCAAGGGAATTTTTACTTGCATTTCTCTTGCTATCAACATTTATATATTTCTAGAATTTTTAAACAAAAGCATCTCATTTAAATCTATTGAGATGACACAAAACACTTCAGCTGAATTAATCTCAACATTAAAATGCATTTCCCAGTGACAGAGAGAAGTTCCAGTTCAGATCCCATTTATGTTAGGCTTTCTGTATCTCCCATAATAAATTCCAGTTGTGTAGCTCTATGATGGGTTGCACAAGCCTAACCATGATACGTTACAAACAAGACTGGTTAAAGGGAAATATTTTATGTCAGAAATAGCCCTCTGGTCAGCTCGGGCTTCAGAAAACAAAGGCAGCTTGGATTTCTGGCCTCGGAGGGAAATGTACTGCTTGGAAAAAGCAGGTATATTAAGTTGTTTTAAAACTAAATGTTTGCAATGCATTCAACTAAATTCTGATGGGCACCAAACTGACCTGAAACAATATACTGCAATTTGGGTTTCCTGTTGTGTTTTGGCAATATTTCAGGCTCTCACATGGAAAAAGTAGATTTTGTAGACACTGGATTTTCCATCAGACAATGGCTCTCCAACAGGTCCTGTCAGTAATTGAAATTATTCAATATTTTAGTGTATACAAGACCCTTTTCCCTCCCTCACTCCTCCTGCCCTGCCCACACACACAAAAAAAGGCCAAACCAGAAAATGGGAAGGGTAAAAGAAATTTAAATTACACCAGACACCACTTGGCTTCCTTGGATTTCTCAGTTCTATTTTCAGGGCCCCCAATAATTTCTTCCCCAGTTAACTCGTTAACGAGCAGACACAGACAATCCCTCATCACATCAGGCTGGGGCTCCAAGGAAATTTGCCAGCAACTCATCCAGAATCTATTCTTCTTCTGGAAATGCTTTCTTCTTTTCTGGACATTTCACAAAGGATATCCCAGGTTACCTTGAAAAGTGGGAATACCACTGGCCATGAAGAAACACGACTGATGAGCTGATCAGTGTCAGTTTGCCATTAACGTTTGCTTGATGGGAGCTGAGAGAATCTGGCCTTGGCCAGCTCACAAAGCTGAAACCAAACTCAGTCCAGCTCATTCATACCTGTATACCCCACAGAAACCAGGAACATGACAGCACACACCTCTAGACTATTAATACTTCTACCTTTCTTTTATTTTCATGGGGCATCAGAAGCTCAGCTTCCCAACCAGTAAGAGAGCCTTGAAAAGCTGAGGCAAATGCCGATGTCACTGCAAGGTTCAGTTCCTGCATCCACTGCTGACAGGAAAGCTCTGTAAGAACCCACTCCTAGATCACTGGCTTTAAATCCAGGTGACAATCTGCAGCAGTGGAATTAACTCTTCACAAATAACGCAGGTTACAGGTGGAGGGGCGGGAGCAGTTTGGCACACAGAGGTTAAGGTACAGAAAAATGAAATTATACTCCTCTTTCCCTTTGCCTCCCCTCTCTCCACTTCCACACAGAGGTTTAAAGCGACTTTTGGCCAAGAAACAGCAGGGAAAAAGGAAGTTCACCTTTCACATCACCAAAAAACACATCAATAGCAAAAATTTTAAAATTAAAAAAATCAGTACAGCCACACCTCTCATGTAGGCTGTTCAAAGCACCAACCAGCATCCCCTTAAGTAAAATCCTTAAGCTTTACCCAGATGTCCATTACACAGCAGGTGATTCCTTCCAACACAATAACTCAGAAGGGGCTGGAAGCCAAAGTTTCAGCTTGGTGGCAAACAGAGCATAACAACAAACAGCTAAAATCCAGTTCAATCCTTCAAGAAATTCTTTACTTCCTCAAAAGTGAGGTTCAGGCTTTATCTCAAATTTTTAAACATTCTTCTAAACTTCTTTTTCTTCAATATCCTCAGAAGACTTCACATCTAGCTTGCCTAACCCAAGGGAGAAACTTCCTAAGCCAAAGCATTAATATGAAAATATTATGGTCGAGTAGCTCAGTTTCCAAGTGACATAAATTGGCAGTAGCTGTTGAGACTGTTGGAAAATTTAATAAAAAATTAAGTTTTATTGTGCCAAAAAATCCTTATGCCTGGAATCATATAACACTGTCCTACTGATACCAGTACACAGAAACCAGAAACACAGAGAAAACGAGCAAATTCTGCCTAAGGGTTCTAAAAATGTCACTGATTCGAAGTGTTTTGGTTACTGAGTGCCCAGCAGGCTACTCCCAAAACATGCTCTGGAAATCTGCATTTTCCTAAAGGTTGTGAAGCTTCACACGGCTACATTACAAGACAGACTTGTGCTTCTGAAAGAACTTGATTTTAAGCACAGCCTTGCCTAACAATTAATATTCAGAAATGCGGCAGAAAGCAAAAGTTCTTAATAGTGCTTATTTTTTGGAAGTGCAGGGTGGCTTTGCTAAAAACACACACACAAAGGATAAACAGCAGCATGTTGAGATGCTTCTGCCAACACTTTCCCCTCATGCTGGC
The DNA here is from genome assembly GCA_013397725.1 of Rhagologus leucostigma. NCBI lineage: Eukaryota > Metazoa > Chordata > Aves > Passeriformes > Rhagologus > Rhagologus leucostigma. Next base: position 248,635 of record VZTD01004601.1, on the reverse strand, counting down.
TTCCCCACCAAATGTTTGAAAGGCTTTGAAATAATAATAATAATTAAAAAAAAATAAGATTAACATCCACTGGAACAAAAACTAGACAACTGTGAAACAGGAACACAAAAATAGCTAAACCAGAGAAAGAGAAGCAAAAAAATATTCTCTATAGCTACTCTATTCTTGCTCCATTCATGGGTTTAATGAAATTGCTGACTTTAGTACCAGTAAACTCTCTTGTTTTGTTTTTTTAGGGGTTTTTTTGTTTGTTTTTAATTGGAAGTGGGGGGTTGTATTGCTTGTTGCTATGTTTTCTTTCAAAGCCTCCAGTTTCAACACTTGTTAGGAACCTGAGATGCAGCATTAAAACAAATGGGAATGTGCTCATGAGAGTTAAAGAATATTGACTGGGACATCATAGCTACTGGGAATTACATTTTAAGACAGCGACATATATAAAAGCACCTCTGTCAAGGGAATAACATGGTGACAAAGCCAAGCCTTCAGAAATGAGGAACACCTGTTAAAAATATGCATTTTCATACAACCCCAGGCAAATATTCTACTGAAAAAATGCTGAGTGATTCTGCAATTAAAGACTGGGTTACACACCCGAGGTTGAACGTACAGTGAACCTCCAGCCTCTGTATTATGGTATTTGAACCACTGATGTCCTTTTAATGCCATTTTCAATATGTAATAATGCTGCATTTTTCATCTATGTGCATTTGTAAAGCACACAAGTAACATCAGTTTGATGGAACTGCCCAGATTTACTGCAGCAATAAAAAGTTAAGAGTCTATGTGGAAGAGTTTCAAACTAAAAGAATTTATTCATTTCATGCAAGAGAATGGATCTCTGCAAAACGAGGAAACCCATTGGGGTTGGAGGCCTATTTTGGTGTGGAAAAAGGCTCTTTCAGAAATGCAGCATTTTTATGTGTTTGTGCAGTTCTGACTGCAGTGGAGACTGGAGTACAGCGCACCAACGCTAAAGCAAATAAGAATTACAGAAAAACAGAACAGAACAGAAGCAATTAATCATATCTGACTTGAATATGTTTTGTATTACACAGTGTACTCCAGAGATACAGTGTTTTCACTTCAAATACTGCATTTCTGGACAAGATGCTGAAAAGAAAGGCACAGCATTTACAAGCACATAGCTACAGTAACAAAGCTGCTGTCACATCCCATGGCAATTATGACAAGCTGAGAATCCTGGGAGGACACACTCCACCAACTCCACAAAAGAATCAAGCACAGACAATTGATTTCTCTCATTTGAGTCTCTGCAGAGCCTCCACAATGTGACAACTTATCTGAAAACAGAACCAAAAATGAGTTCAGAGAACACTTCTCATAGAGGTAACTCGAATGAAAAAGAAATTATAATAAGGACACCATCAAAACTGCTTAGTGAAATGGAGAAAATCTTTCAGGTGGCTCTGAATGATTGACTTAAATCAATCAGTCCTGAAGTTGAATATATGGAAATTCCTTCAGAATTCCTTGTTTGCCTTCGCTCCCAGTGTGCAAGCACAATTCTCAGGGCCATGGTCAAGAGGTGTGACACAGGCTGCAGGTGTCAGGTCCTTGTGACAGGACTGTCTTGTTCCAGTGAGCAGCAAAAGGAACTTCTGCTCAGTGCCAGCAGCTTCAGCCCTGACATTAATTAATAAAGGAAACCCAACACCCTGTCTTTGTTATACAAAATGTGTGTGACAAGAAGGGCTCTGTCGTGTTTTCAAAGGAACTGACACCCTAGATAAGGTTTTATCTGTGTGCTGGTCACCAGGATCATACTACATGGATTGGAAGACTGCAGCATGTGGCAGGAAAAGAAGCAGTTTTGGCTCAGAAGTACTGTCAGGTTAAGAGACTGAGCTTACTTCCACGGAATAATCAGGTGCTTGATTCAGCCCTCATGGTATTGAAAATGTCTCACCAGCTTTCATTTATGTCCTCAACAAGTCAGGAAAATAAAACATTACATAAAGGGGAATTCAATTCAGAAGGAAGACATCATCTATTTTAAAAAAAAACCCCAAAACCAAAAAACAACAACAACAAAACCCCCAAAAAACCCAAAACAAACAAACAAACAAACAAGAAAACCCACCAAAAACCCACCACCACTGTTCTTCAGTGAAAACATGCTCTCTTAGGGACTTAACACAAGACCTTTCCAAGGCCTTTTCCTCACTCTGTCAGCTCCACCTTGAAGAGGAGCAGTCGTACAAGAGGGACACAAACATCATTCATTGGGCATTCAAAGGTAAAAACCCAACTTGTTAGAAAAATACAAACTTAGAAAGGACACACCACTTTTTTTTATTTCCAAATTTTGCCAAAACCAAACAGCAGCCAAGTGAAAGGAAAACACTCCCATGACAATTCGACCTTTTCACTGCCTTTGTAAAAACCATGTTTGAGGGCACCTGCCTGGGCCAGAGTGATTCACACCGAGGGCAGGAGGGTGAATTGTCCAAACTCCTTTGCCATCTGGCTGACCAGACTGGGAGGTATGTGAGGTTCTGCAGGCCTGCCCTGCTGGACTTGCCTGGGGGAGGGACCAAAGGCACCACAGCAGGACAAACTGCTGTGAACCTGCAGCCAGGAATTTCTGTACAGGATAAAGGATGAAATTTGCTTTTTATTGCAGCAGAGTAAAAAACCTGTGTGGGGAAGAGAACCATCTGTTTTCCAAGTGTAATGCCAGAGCTGCAAATGGGGCTCCAACATCCCTGTACTCTGAAGGACACGGCAGGGTTTGAGATGAGACTGATGTGAGCAGTTGCCATGCCCGGTTCCTGGAGACTCCGTTTGCCACCTCATTTTCATTTGGTTTGTATTCCTGCCCTTCCTGGTGTCCTCTGAACTGACCATCAATGAGAGCAGATGTGGAATTAGGCAAATAAAGCAGAAAAAAGTTTCCCTCTTAATTTGGAGAATGTATTTTGCATCCAAAAGCAAATAATTTTATTTGGTTAAAGAATGATCTAATGCAGCAATTTGGTGCTGTAGTTTTACAAGTCAATTATGGTTGGCCATGGCTGTGCCTGCAAACATCCCAGGTTCATGTGTAATAACTGGATTGAATTAATCCTTTAGGAAACAGGAAGCTTGGTTTTACTACATTTCTTACTACATTTTGAGAAAAGGCTGGCTTTTTTCCTATGAGTTATTTTTTTTAAAAAGCTATCCACAATTTTCTTGTTGCTTCTTTTAATTAATGACAAGATTAATACTCCCTGAATAACTAAAACACAAACACCCAAGCTCCAGAAGAACATAATCTCTTCCTTTCTTCCAAAACAAAGTCTTGTGTTCTGGTCCTTCCAGGCCATCAAGCTCTTTTTGCCACAGTTCTTTGGTAAAATACCACAGGTACCACCATGACTCAGCTCGCAAATAATCCATGGGAAAAAACCAAACAACACCTTCTGCCTCTGAGGTGTGACACTCCTTGAATTAGGATCTGTAAGGGAAACTAGTTATCTTCATGCTATGTTATAAATTTATAGTATTGATATTAAAAATTAATTTATAGTATTATGCCAGGGAGACATGAATTGGTGAGACATTGGTAACGGCTATACCCATGGTGAATTTCAGATTATTTCTGTGACCAGTAACTGAAGGAAATATTAAATAGTCCATCGTAGAGAATAACATTTAGCACAGTACAATGCTATCGAACAAATTTATCCCAAATGAAAACTCTGATGTTAATCTCAGTTCATCTGCAGAGCTGGGAGACAGAGAAGCTGATGTCAGTACAAGAATCTAGATCCTGAAATCTTTATTTTTTGGTGGCTGAGATCAACTAATCTGGCAGATATAACTGGTAAGTATACACTGAAAAATTAAATATAGAAATACAGACAACAGTCAAAAGACACTATTGAAATATATTTCCTAATGACATTTCAAATATGATTAATGAAAGAAAAACAAATAAACACAGCACACACATTGAATCAATAAAAGTAGCTATGACATTTCTTGAGGGTTTTTTTTCCTAAATCACTGGTGAGAACATCATAAACCTTCTTTGATTCATTTGAGACCATCATTCATGACAGGACTCAAAAAGTAACAAATCATTCCCAGAAGGAAACACCCCGGTATGTCTTTCTATAAAATTTTGCTTTTTTTTTTTTCGGCTTCATGCAAGACAAAAACAAAATAGAATTTATTGCTAATATGATGACAGCAGTTTTTCAAAGACTGCTACCCTTTAATTAAATTCCAACTTTTTTGCTGGCACTAGATATTACCCTAACATAAAACTGTCCTAATTTTGTTTCAAGAAGCCCTAATTGCAACACCATATTGAGTAGTATTGCAGCCCACATGAAATAAGCGTTCTACCAAAACTAGATCTTAAACAGTCTGATTAAAAATACTTTCCCACCAAGGAACTCAATTTTCAGTATATTTTTGGACAGTATTTGGCAACAGATACACTGGATGGGGGAGATCATATAAATACTGGGCACTGAAAATCAGCATATTGGAAATAGTTACATTTTCAAGAGCCTGGATTGAACCATACTGTTTTTAAAGCCTATGTATTTAGAGGTTTTCCTATCTGTTAGACTGACTAAAAAAAATTTTAAAAACCCCCAACCAAACAAATAAAAAACCACAAACAAACCAAAAGCCTAAAATAATCCCACATTCCTCCTTCAACATATAAGTAGAGAGTTTTCCTCATTCATGACTTAAAAAATAATAATAATAATTTAAAAAAAAGCTTCGAAGGATATATAAAGGCAGGTATTGCATACAAAACGTCCAGATGTACAATAGCCCAGGTTGGACACAAACCCTGAGCCTGAGTTTCAGCAAGGAGCTTGATTTCCCAGCTTTGGCCATAACTCACACTGCACAGTGGGAATGATTTATCCGTGGGATTTGGTTATCGCTTCCTTCGTGTTCCAGCTTTGGAGCTCCCACAGTTACGGATGGAAAAGGAGCCCCAGCCCAGAGAGAGAGCTGGTCTGAAACAGTGCAGCAAAAATATCCGTGTTCTTATTTGGCCGGGGCAACAGGAGAAAGGCCAAAGTATACATTTCTAGTAGTGTTTGAATTAGTATCTCCTAGAAAACCCCCAGTGGGGTTGCTAGGAGGGGAAACCAACACCAGAATTCAAAGGGAATAAGGAGGTAAACCAATGAATGGAACTCCTTCCCATTTCCTAAAATATGTAAAGCTGAGGGAGAGGAAATCAACATAGCAAGATCCCAACTAAGGGCAGAGAAGTGAGGATATGAATGGTTTGATCCGTGGCTGTTCTCTGCAGCATCACAGGGAAGAACAACACACGGAGAAACAGCCAGCAGGCGTGGATGGCAACCTCCACCTTCCCATTCAGAACAGCTCAGTGGCCCCACAACTCTGAGAAACACTCCTTTAAACAGCAATCTACCCTCTCGAAAAAAGGTAATGTTTCACCAGCCCAGACAAAAAGTACCTATTTCCCTGCTCACCTGTCACTGCGCAGATTTAAAATACAAAGCCAAGCCCTCCCCATACAGAGATCCACAAAGCAGAAGTGCACATTGTGCACACATGTCAGGGAGAGGTGGCAGGGCTGCCAGATGTTTGGGTCCAGATCAGTAACCAGACACCACACAGGCCTGAATAATAGGTAAAGAACTTTTTTCCCCCACAATGACATTTGCTTCCTTGGGAGACGACAGATCAGCTCAGCTTCAGTGAAAGTGATTCATCACTTTATAATGACAAACCAGAAACCTCAGGAGGAACACGCCACCCTCCCTGTTCTTTGTTTTTCCAGGGATGAAGAACAAAGTGGCATCAATTAATTATTAATTACAAAGATCTTTTCACATGTAGAATGGTAAATTATTGTGCTTTGCTCACAATAGTTAATTTGTTTCTGAGCAAGACTTCTGAAATATTTCAGTATTTTTCTTCATGTTATATACAAAGATTTGAGAGATTAATTGTCCAGATGTTTCCTTGGGTTTTGTTCTCTCTTTCTCACATAATAAAAATCTTTCAGCACACTTTTTTTCCCAATAAACCCACAGTCCATCTGTTATACTTTGCTGGAGACATAAAACAGCACTACATGTGTGTTACAATCATTCTAAAAAGTAAATCTTCACCATTTTATTTTACAAATAAGGTGAAAGATTACATTTTTATTTGTTAGGTAATGTCTTGATATGTTGCTCTTTGCCCTAAAACAAAGCTCTGTTCACTAATACCTTCGCCTTTGCCTCTAATGTCACGAGGTAAAATATTCAAATTCCAAGTCAGGCCATCAAGTATTCCTGTCTCTTTCACAGCAGAAAAACTCTGGAAAAATACAGCAGAGCAAGTCTTGAACAGCTCTCTCCAGTTTAAATACAGCACAACTGCTTTAGAACAGTTTAGAACTAATCAGTCTCAGGCTGTCATGCTTGAAGTGAATAATCATAGTGTGCATTTATATTTCTGTATGTATTACAAGAAGCATTTTTTCTGTAAACCGAGCAAGTGAAAACACAGATTAAAGTGTAGGAAGTGTCAGAACCTACTTCCTAGATTGCTGCTGCAAAATGACAGTCCTGAAGCAGAACTGATAAGGAATTTTTTAGCTGTAGCCATGCAAAATTGGCAGTTTTCAAACTTGGTTTCCAAACATACTTTTGGGAAGCAAAATTTCAAAGCCACTGTTGACTTAATGATTTTTAGTTTAGTTGATACTACAAAAAAAAGAGTCTCAGAAATCTTTTTCATCTAGTTTCACACCAAAACACCCAGCAGGAGAATATTGCATAAAACAGTAAGGTAAGACCACGTCAAGAAGACCTACATCAGCAGATGCATTATAGTCACAACTTCCACAGATTTGAAGGAAAACTTTATGTAACAACAACATTCTGATGAGGCAGGTGAGACTTGAAGTGGGGTCTAGTACCTGTTGGAAGATTTCAGAGTCTTGAAGGTTTCCTAAGTGTCAAACGGGTTTTGCACAGGGCTAAATCCAAACTGGTGCCAGTTTGCAAGAGAACTGATGACTTTGTCTCAAAGGGCATTTCAGGGCATGCTCCAGTCTTGCAGGAACACATAAAAGATTTCTAGCTACTCGATTTTTCTTCTTTTCTGCCCTTTAAAATGCATGGACCTCAGCTTTTTCTTCAAATGGGAAATGCCAACTTTCCCCATCCATGAGGAATATGGTACTTTCCTAAAATAACAAACCACTCGCATCTAAGTAAAACCAACCATCTGCATTAATTAGTAAAAAGCCCCAAAGGATAATTTGCTTAAATGTTTACATAAACACTATTTCACTTGTGCCAAAAAGAGCATAGAAACACAGTTAAAAAACACTTCAAAGGGTAGGCAAGGAATAATCTATTTATATTTCTATCATAGTTAAAAGTCCAAGAGATTACTTACATTGACGTACACCTTAACTTTCAAAACAACATGTCGTTCAAAAATATTCATCCCAGCATCAGGTGCATCCTCTGAGAACACAGGTGCTCTTCTCTACCAAGTCATAAAACTGAGATTTTTTCACATTTCAAGATAAACAAATAGTGATATTGTAGTCATTTAGCAGTATCCTGATTTTCATTACTGTCCCTGCTCTGCCTAACACCAGCTGGTTTCAGACTCTATCTCAACACACTGACAAAAATGCATTTCCAGGCAATAAGGAAAACCTGAAATTACTTAAATATAGCCAGAATTTAACTCATGAATACCAGTTACAATAGGATTTTAACAACCATTTCTAAGAAGCCACTGTTTTAAGTAAGAAGTGATTTAATTCAGTCAAGCAGAACACTCAAATCCATAGCCATTATTGTCAAAGATGAAACAGGGAGGTATTATAATGGCTCCTTGGTTTTCTAGCTGTTACCCAGAGAAACCTGGAGTCTGCAGACTGCTTATAAGAGGCTAGGAAATGTCATAAATGAAAGCAAATTCGTCTGTGCTGTGCACATTTGTGACGTTTTAAAGAGGTTTGCATACTCACTGGAGAATGTTTAGGATGTGTAAGTAATACCATGTCGAAAAACCACTACTCCTGTCATCATTTTCTGGGAATCTGATGGTAACCAGCTCTTGCAAAGTGAGAACACTGTTTCAGAAGGGCATTTGTTTTCCTGGGAAGGCATGGGAGAAGCATAAGGAACAAGGCAGGAGAAGAGAGAAGAAAACTTTTCTTCCTCTTTGCGAGATACCAAAATTCCTGTGTAGCTCAGGCTGGTTCTCCTTCTCTTGGAGAGTTGTCTTTGGACTCATCATGGCCTGTTTTAAAGGGCAAGGTCAGCATGTGGGATCCATTCAAGACAACACCACAAAGCAAACACTGTAACTTGATACAAGATGCCCGTGACCACTTTGTGGCACTCAGCATTTTTAATCAACACCCCCAGTTCTCATTTTCCTCAAGGCTGAGTAACTATTGCACATTCAGACATGACAAACAAACAAACAAGGGAAAAACCCCCAACCCACCAACCCAAAAACCTGGCCCAAAGGTTTCAGTAAGCTATGCAATTTTCTTTAAGTAGCAAAGACTATGGTTCATATCCCCTTTCTTATGAGTGTAAGCCACTTATTATGTCAGCCAGCATGTGCTGAAATCATGAGGAAGGAAGGAAGAAAGAAAAGGCCTTCTCTGATAAATGCATTCAAAATGACAAAGTCACCTGCTGAAGTCTCTACAGCTGCCAGAGTTCCTAGGTGGGGACAGAAATCTTCATTTAAGTTTGCTCACACAAGTTCAGTGTTTTTACATTAGTGTAGAAATTACACTACGTAAATGCTCACCAAAAAAACCAACTGAAGGCTTGACATTGCCACCTCTGTAACCTTACTCTGGCTGTGGTGTCTCTGAAGGGATGCTGTAATGTGAGATTTTTAATAACACTTAATAAATATTTAGGGCCATCCGTTATAAATGGTGGGTGCCACATGCAGAGCTGGGTGGGGTCGTTCTTTACAGCCACTCACCATCTGGTATCCCTGAGGAAACTGATCTCCTGAGCCTGGCTTCGCTGCTGCGGTATTAAATTTCCTTCCTCTGCCCCCACTCACTTGCACCAGGAGTCAAGTAGATTCACCTGTCTGTGTCCCCTGCAGGACCATGTTCTGCAGCTGCTTCTATCCCCAGCATTTCATAGACTCTGTTAAATTATTCTACTGCATTTAATGGGCAGAGTGTGAGCAGAGGAAGGAACAATATCCGCGGGTTAGCGTTCAAAGGGTCGAACCAGAGCAGTGAATCCCACGCCCTCCTCTCAGCTGCCACTGCTGTAAGGAGGCTACAAAACCTTTACCTGATAAAGACTGCTGGGTTGGTGAGAATGATTAGAATTCAGCCACCACTGCATTTCTCCTTTCCTTTTGTGTGGCAGAGCATCCGATTTCACTGAAGAGGCACAACAAGGTGCTGCATCTGGCCTCAGATCCTTGAGAGTGAACAGAGGAGCAAGCAAATGGCCTCTCTGCGTATGACCCATATGTAAACAGGTCACCTGCTCCCCTTAATTTGAGCTACATCTCGCCATGGAAACCACCTGGTTCATGGACAGTGTCCCTAGGAAAGGCTCAGTTCCTGCCTCCTGTCCCCCACCTTCTCCTTCCCATCATAACAATTCCTTATCTTTAGGGCTTTATGTCAGCCAGGGGACACAACCATTGCAGGTGATCTCAATCCACAGAGCTTTCTTGGGGTCCTTATGTCTGTAATGACTTTTCTGTCTGTCTCCTATCAAACAGACTCTTTAATAGCCACATTTTGGTTCAGTAAAGGCCTTAACTTCAAAGTCCATTTTCCCTGTCAGCTTCAAGACTTATCATGGATTCGAAGTTTTGAGGAGAAAATAATTACAGACCAAAGACGGTGATCTCACCTAAGTCTTACTGCCCTAGGAAGGGACACTAAAAGATAGTTATATATATACCCTGGATATATTAACCAAAGTATGTGTGTTCTTTTCTCCTTATGTTTTTTTTTATGCTAGTTTTCATAAACAAAGTTAGAGAAAATGTTTCATTTTAATACATACACAAATAAAATCATCCCTAGACAGCAGGTTTTCTTAATGGTTTTATCAAAGAAACAGAAAGCAAAAGAAAATGTGTAAGACTAAAGTCTCTTCTAAACTATGAGAAAAATCTTAAACCTTAAGGAGATAAAATGTTCAGGTACCAAAGTATCTCAATTCCCTGTTTTAATAATAACAAAAGTAACAAAGTGATATCTAACAGCTGTATCATTGCTGTTCCCAGTACTTTTTTATCACTAAGTCATACCATGTTCCCTGTTAGGTCCTGAACTTTTAAACATTTAAGCAGTGTATAAGTTTCTCTACCTGAGAGGTTCCAATGAAATCCCTGAAGCCATTCACAGGAGCAAATCTATGGATGTGGTTGGGTGCCTGCAAGATGAGGCTTAGATAATGAGCATTTTATGGCAGCAATTTTGTGCTGTTTATTTGGACTGCTCAGGCACCAGCATACTTCTGGGCACTGCACGATGTTAATCTGAATATTTATTAAAAGATACCGGGAACCAGCATCTGGATCGCCAGGAAATTTTAATTAAAGTATAAACACAAGACTTTGAGAACTGTCACACCAGTCACATTGCTTACGGTGCCTTGTTTGCATGGCTAATCATTTCTGGGCTGACATAATCTGACTCCTTTGTGCAATATCAATCCCTAAACAATATCAGCAAAAAATGATTAGCATGTAATAGTGGTAGGTTATTGTGTGCATACAAACTCCTTGTGAAAAATTCAGTGTCCATTCAATGTGTCACTGGTGTATCATCATTCCTGTCAGGTTTAGGTTCAAAGCAAAAGAAGTTTTCATATCAGTGCAGGTTTCATAGAATCATAGAATGGCCTGGGTTGGAAGGGACCTCAAAGATCACCTAATTCCAACCCCCTCCTATGGACAGGGACACCTTCCACTAGACCAGACTGCTCCAAGCACTGTCCACCCTGGCCTTGGACTCTTCCAGGGATGGGGCAGCCCTTGCCTAGTGTGCAGACTTACATATTTTCATAGTGAATTAAAAACAAAGAATAGTAATTTGACATTTTATCTTACAGATAAAATACTTTCAGAAGAAAACTTCTTATGGTCATAAACAGAAGCTACGAGGAATTATCAGATCCCACAGAAAGGCTGCCTGTTGAATTCAGTTACTTGATTGCCACCGAATTCCATGGGGCAAGATATCACATTAAAAACACGTAATGCAGCATGTTTCACTTTGCTTGGTATCTTACAGAAGAAGCAACACAGTCAAAGGGGGAGGGGGAAAGAAAGGAAATGGTTGCTGCTCTGTGCAATAGAACAGTGCAGGCACACAGATGAGCTAAAAAAATTCACAGTGCACAGAAGAACACAGAGAAGCTGACTTGAAGCTGGGATCTCTAAGTGTCTGTCCCAGTATAAAAGGACTTTGGAGTGCTTACATTTGTGGTGGGCAAAGTGCTACAAGACAAAGCATCAGAAATGCTGGAAGCTACTTGACAAAGGATCCCTTTTGCTGAAGCAGCAGAAGAGACAGTGGGAATTTTTGCCACTGAAATTCCACCATGTGGATGCAGAAGAAGTCTCCCACTGGAAATGAAGACAGCGGGCACGTGGGAAACAGAGAGGCCGCTGATGAGGGGAAAAAAGTGCTGAGCCACTGCTGTTTTAGCTGGAGCTCTGACAGCAGAATTGTCCCTGGGAAGTTTGGCTGCTGTTTTTGCTATCTTTATTCAGAGCCAACAGGAATTGAGTATACTGTATATTCAGGGTAAGAGCTACGTGATCCATGAGGGTGAATGATGCTCCACAGACACTCCGCTGATTCCTCTTTTCACAGGAGTGAAAAGGGCAGTGAGAGAAGGGCTGTAGGAGTGTCCATAGATATTAAGTGCCTTCCCCCATCCTCTGCTGGCAGCATACAATGCGATCACTCAATTTTTACTCAATTTCTGCAGTTCTGCTGTGCTCATACACAGAACACAATGACGATGAAAACTGCTAGGGACGCTTTGATTGCAGACAGGAGTTTTACTCAGGTCCCTTCAGCATTCTGTGCTTTGTTGATAAAATTAGACAGCAGAAAAAGAATTGGCAAGAAAGGAGTGTCATGCATGGCAGAAACTAGAGAACAGTATTGTGACTATTGTGGGCTTTCTCCATGCTACAATGGGGTGTTCAGAGAATCTCCTACACATTCCTTATTGCAGCAGGCTTCTTGCATAACTGACCTCAAAGGAGATTTCCATCTTGCTTTGACCAAGATTTTTAGTTTTTATTTTATCCAGAATAATGTGGGTGTTACGGATAAAAGAAAACACAAGAGAAAACCGCCACTGCCTTAAAGAATCCAGGAGAAAGCACAAAAATGCATTAATACACATGCCCAGTAATAGTACAGATGTTTACAGCATTCATGCCCATGTTCTGATGCATCTTATGAGAGAGGAAAGCCAGGAATGCATCCAAGCCACTCGGCACCGGTTTGATGCAGTGCACAGCATGACCAGTTTTCCCATTCTCTAGTATCAGCAAAAGAGGGAGGAACTCCACACAGCACATCCCTCCTTCTCCTCTGTCTTGCTTGATCTGAAAATGAACCATCTTCTTCCCAGTCTATCTTTTCCACTTCTGGAAAAGTGACAAAATTGAAACATGAGGATGAAAGAACAGGATTACTCCCTGGCACACTGAAGCTTAAAAATTTGTCTTTAAAACATCAGGAATGGAATGGCTTGGAAGGAGTAGAGCATCCAAGGATTTTAGGTAATCAAACCAATACCTACTTAAATCTATTGAAACAACCACCCAAAACAAACCACGGCCTAAACTGGACTATGAGAATCCAGAGGGTTGTTCAGCACAAGCTTTTAAAACATTTTGAAACACCTGAAAAAAAAATAACTTTACTACATGTCTCCTTCGCAATATTCCCTCCCTTCCAGATTACTATAAACCAGGAGGAGGGAAAAAGACTAATTTGGACTGGCTTTGATTAATATCACCCTCAGCTTGCTACCTGTAACTGATTCCTACCTGCTGCTCGTAAAATGGAGCTGCACTATCAGGATGTTTCTGAAAGCCTTTGCATTGACTTTATAAATATAGTAATAAATTAGATGGGATTAAAAAGAACCATGTTTTAGACAGAGAGGAGAAATCTTGGTGAGAAGAGTTATTAAAGCACAGATTAAAGAGATAACTAACTAAATAAAAATAATTCTGATGTCATTTGCACAGCAACTTCTTCATCTTTTTAATTATTTCATAAATGGCTTTTACAAAAATAAACACCCAACTCTCAACCAAAGTTATAGGAAATCCATCAGCACATCCTATTTCTCACATCCTGAGCCTCTCTCTCACTATTCTCTCATTTTTGAGGGAGTATGGCTTTCACGGGCAAAGATAGAGGGATGGGAAGGAACAGAGTTCAGTTTTACTCCTTTTTTTACTAAATTCAATTATCTGTTTGCACTACTCCTTAGCTACATAATTTAATAAAACTGCAGTGGTTAAAATGTACATTAATGTTGTAGTGCAATAGATCTGCTCTACTTTAAAAGAAAAACAACCTTGTAAGCCCGATAGTAAACTCCAATGTAAAGTTTCAAAACAAATGGAGACTTATCTAACAATGTAAAGGAAGTATTTATATAACAACACATAAAATAAAAATAGACACTCAGGTAAACATATATTCAAACTTTATTTACATTATATAAGTTCAATATTCACCAGAAAGCACAGATAGGATGTAAATAAGCAGCAGTTATTAGGATGTACTGTGCTAGTGGAATGCAGGACACCGTATTATTTTCTTATGTTTTAAATCAGGTTTATTTAAAACAATCTGTTGTTTCATGAGTATTTTCCTCTGTAGAGATGTATCAGCATTCTGATTTGTTGACTGCTCTTTTCAGTCGAGGAAGGAGTTGAGCCAAGGAAAAGCACAGCATTCCCTATTTGTGTCCACACAAAGGAAATGCCACCTAATGCTGAGGCAGCAGCATATTAGGCAGAAACACAAATAATGATCATTAAACCTCAGAGAAGCAACATTTAGAGCCAGAGAGGTTTACTAAACCAGCCACAAGATCAAACCTGTGTCAAGTCTTAGCTGGGATTTAGAAAGTTGGGAAAACTACTGGCACTGCTGTCAGGTTCAGCTCTAACAGAGAACTTGGATTCTCTCCATGGTCATGGCAACAACACTCTGGAAAAAAACTTCTCTGAAGGCATCCGGAAATTCCACTACCAGGCACTGACACAGATTGTACAAGTCCATCACTCACAGAACACTTCGAGCTTGATTCAGCAACTGATGGTTTAGAGGGACAAGACTTTTCCTTATTGATCCCAGGGTCGATCTTGTGAAAACTAAACCCACACTTTGGCCGTCAGTTTGTCTGCCCTGCTTATTCTCTCCCAAAATTTTGGACCTGAAACTGCTCTGTGCTTTCCCAAACAAACAGTGGAAATGTGGGCAAGGTGCAGAGGAAGCAGAAGCTTGAACAGCACCCAAAAGGACTCATTTTGCTCTAAGCAGTCCTCAGAGAACAGGAATTATCAAGCTGATTGAGGGCAGTGCATCATGTAACGTGGTCATGTTTCCCCATTCCACTCAGGCATGCAACAACTGTCTGCCTTCCACCCTCCTAAGCAAGTAACCAAGAAAATCTGTGAAAAAATTCACAGCTAAGAGCCTGAAACTAAGCTTTTCTTCTGTTACTAGCATGTTACAATCAACTTCTTTCTAAATAACATTCAAGGTCTGAAATTAAAGTTACTGTTAGATGTCACTTGAATATACCATAAGCCAAAGGAGACACATAAGTAGAATCTGAACAGACCTGTAATTTTTTACGGTAATATTGCATCTGCCTTAATTAAAGTTTTACGCATAAAATAACTTTCCAAAATCATTGCTTTTATCCAAATATTAGAGAATTTGGCGTGAAAGTAGATACTTTCTGTTCTGTTACCCACCTCACGAAGAAGGGAAGCCACACAGAAATGCTTTGCTTTGTTTAAAGTGCCAGCTCTGTTCCACTCTGCTCACACCTTATACTCAAAGCGCAGGGGTTTCATGCTTGTGGTATTGTGACATGTAAAAAACATGATACAGGCTTTGCAAAATGCTCTGTCTTCAGGTCTCTGCATGGTGGATACTTTCTTACAAGCTCCCAAAAACCCTGATGACACCAACATACATCATTAAAAACCTGACACAGCTCTTATTCCTCAACAAATTTAGTTCTATTTCTGAGGGGAAAGGAAAATACCACCTGGGTCAGACGTGGCTCAGTGATGGGTGAACAGAACTGGCAACCTGAGCCTTGAACAGCTCCAGCAGTGAGGACTCAGAGAATAAAAATGATTGTTCTGAAATGGTTCCAGGTCAAGCAAGGTTTAAGCTGGCATGGAAATATGAGAGAGAAGTTGTACTGTGTCTGAAAGTGCTTTCTTCAAGAATAAAAGCCAAAAATGGCCAGTTGGACAGAGAACTAATATTGAACACAGTACAAAACGACACTGTATTAATAAGTAATGAAACGTATCTTGCATATTTAGCACGTGTTTAAAAAATTAGTTCTTCTGAGGACTGCAAGTGCTAAAATAAATTAGCATTTCCCAGTTTATAAGTTAGGCACACAAACAGCAGACTGTTTCCAGAACCTGGCACACACGTAAGTTATAGCATTACAGATTCCTAACTTACCTAATGTCTTCAATGTATTTATGTCTTGGTTGTATCAGCAGGGTAATTATCCCTGCCTTACTAATGGCACTGCTTAAGGAATCCTGGCATGCACTTCTTCAGTAATAAGCACTTCATTTTGTCAATGACTTCACTTAAAAACTCTTCGCTTTCCAAGATCTGATTATTTTTACAGAGCATGAAAATTAACAACTCTACCTCATATAAATTCTTTTATCTGCTTGGAACAAAGTGCTGGTCCAAACTGCTGCACCATTTACGTGTCCAGGCTTGGCTTCGGCTGTCAGTGGTTTGCATATTTGGCCTCGTGATATTTTTACTGCACTTTTCTTTGCCAGTGCCAACTGTGAGCTGTTTTCTTTGGTCAGCTGGGTACTGCAGCCAACAAATCCCCCTTCTTCTGGTACCAGTGAGATAGCTGTCACTCAGAGGCTTGGCATGACCAAGACTCCACTTCCCTACCCAAGACCCCAGAAAAATAAAAGATACAGAGACAGGCACATAAATCATAAGAAGAAAAAAAACATTTGTATTATACTGGGAGCCCAATAGCACCACTGAACCTCAGAATCTGGCAGCTGTTACGGTACAACAGAATTGTCAGAGCCCATAAATGTTCACTATGGACTGAAACTTGGCACGAAGTGATGCCACTTGACTGATCCGCATCTTATCCCAAACTCTGTTTCTCATTCAGAGGCAGTGATGGCACACAGAACTCTTCTATTGATAGCAGATTTGGGAGATTTGTGCCACTGCTACAGCAAACTCCATTATTTCTAACTGTGAAGGTTTCTGAAGCTTGATGAGGTTATGTTTTAAAGTAAAAGTGACCTTGAGATCACTGTTCCCCAGATTTCTGATACGTAGGATTTATTCCAAACTCATAAGTGGCAGATGACTGGTTTTTCCTGCCTTTCTCTGCCAACAGACCGAGTTGGCCACAGCAGTCTAAAAAATCTTTAAAAACTGTGGAAAGCCTTGCTTTTTTTCCCCCTCCAGTTTTTAATTCAGAGACTGAAGATGGTTTCCTTTTTCCCTTCTTTCCTCTTTATTTTTCTCTCTACCAGATAAAGGAGAATTTTCCTCTAACCTTGCCCAAAAGCATCAATGTCCACAAGCCCGCACAAGTTGAAATACCAGGGCCCTCAGGTCGAACATGTTGTCATCAGGACTGGCATCCCACCCTGAGAGCTGGGATATGGGGAAAAATACAAATTACTGATGCTGTTACAAACAATATCCTTGATCCTAAGAGGTCCAACACTTCCAGCTACCTTCTAGTAAACTGATCCATGTCAGCTTGGCACCTCTCTATGGTATTATCCTAATGCACTTGAAAGCAAAACTAAAGGTTCTGCTGCCCTGTGTGACTGAGACATTCAGTGTTCCAAGTGCTCCTTGCTGCTCTCTAGCAAGAAGCCAAAACCAGATCATTAAATAAGGTGTCAGCACATCTGAGGCTCAAGGTCAGAGGCAGATCTTCACAATATCCAGCATTTACAGTGAAGGTGAAGCCATTTTGACTGAGAAAACTGAATTCAGGTCATATCCCAGTGAGTTTTAGTTTAGGATTTTATTGTACATTGTTCACCATTACACTGATGCTTTAAAATACCCACTCTTTAATCAAGCATGGGGGGGAAAAAAGTCTGCAGCAGAAGAAGAACAGCACCCTGCTTTTCCCAGAGCATCTTACTATAGCCTTTGGTGGCCTTAGGAGATAGAAGCAGCAGGAAATTAATATCTCTGGAGATCACTGGAAGCGGCAGCTGAGGTGTGAAGGTATTGGAGGAAATACCCAAAATACACAGAAAAATCTAAGATATTGCTGTTTGGTGTGGAAGGATGTTCCCTAGAAAGCAAAGAGAGACCTAGCTGTGCTGAGAAAAACTTCGCTTCAGTGATAACTTCAACAGTCCAACCAACTCAGGATGAAGAGAGAATCAATCCCAACATCAAAAAAGCCTGGAATGAGAGATAAGGCTTAAGGAACAACATCAGTAAAATGTTTAGAAAGAAAAATCCCCACACTGTGATGTAAATCAGAAAGTGGCAAGTGAGCAATTAAACCATGGCTGGATGATGAGATCATTGACCACAAGGTTTTAGTTACTTGGTGCACGTAACTGAAGCCTTCAATTCATGTCAGTGCCAGGAAGTTCATGCAGCAATATTAACAAATGCATTAACTAAACTTGGATAAGCTTTCGTTACACAAATAAAAATAGATTTACTGTTATTCAGTAAATACATATCACACATTTGCAGCTCTTCATGGAGTTACCTCGGGACTTTACTTCCAAAGACAATGTATTGACTGATAGACTTTCTGGCAGTAGAAAATCTGGAGGCTGGTTCAAAAAAACCCCAAAACATATTAAGCTATGAGCTTTCTAATCTGTGCACACATTTGGAGTTTAAAGATGTCTAAATAAAAGATTCTCTTATTAAATTCTGAATATGCCTGAAGCAAGAAACCTTGGGGAGGGATGAGACGGGACATGGTAATAAGTGAAAGGAAGGTAGGTGTCAGGGAGGGTAAATGATCTTTTTTTCTTTTTTTCAGTTTTAAGTATTTGGGTTCAGGTTCTGATTGAGAAAAAGTAAGATTTGTCTTTGTTTCTGTCAGTAAAGGGAATGTACAATAGTACAGTTACACGTATGTGTATAAAGAGAAGAAAGCCTCTCCCACTAGAACATCTGACTCTATGTGCTACAGTCTCAAGGACTTTGCAATGGACTGAAGCCTCAAGCTGAACTTTCTGTGTCCCTTCTTTTAGAGGTTTCAACACCTATTCTTTACTTTTGCAAATTAATAATATTAAGAGTTTAGCTAGAGGTTAGCTTACTCATTAATGTTGAGCCTGGGGCCTGAATTTTATAAACAGCTAAGCCCTTTGCCTGCTAACGTACAAGGTCAGCACATTTTTGTTGTGGAATATGATCTAAATGGATTAAAAAGAATAAGGCTTGCCTTTAGGAACCCTTTATAAACCACCAATACATAACAATAATCTTTTCATACACTGAAATCTCAGTAGAGGTTTTGTAACACCACTGTCCACACGTGATAATGCTTAGCAGTGGCCACAAACACCCCTAGCAACCCTTAATTACACATCCTCCAGATCTTTCAGTACACTTTAAAATTAAATGTATTTCATTTGAAATTACTATCTCGTGTCGGGGTTCAGAACAGAATTCAGACTGTGCAAAATGTATCTTTTCTCCATTTATCGGAAGTTTTGAAATGATAGAGGAAATGAAGAGTAATATATTGGACAGCTTGCCCAGAATAGTGTCTGACTCAGAAACATACATGTGATATATGAAAGGAGTACCAGAAATTTAAATACATCACTAAAATTCTTCATCTTAGAACTCAATGAGCATATTACTAAAAGTTAATTCCTTTTTTCCAAACAAAGAAAAGCCGTGCTCCACCACTAAATGTGTGACATCAGAGCTGACCTATGCATGGGGATGCAGCCACCCAGAGCAGGGAGAGGATGTGGCCCTTTTGTGCAGAGGTAGGAGCTGACTGCTTACTCTGGCTTTTCTTACAGGAGGAAGGAAAGAGTTTGCCTTGCACCCCAGCCAGTCGTGATTGGATACTGTCATTAGGAGCAGCTCCTGTCTGGAGCTCTGGAGAGTGATTGACTGACAGCCAGAAAGGGAGGTTTGAAGCAAGTTAACCATATGTTCAGAAGACAAAAGAGATTTATCATCTGTCTCCCCAAAGGAGGCCAAACTAAGGTTATTGAGTCTGCCTAGAAAGTCAAATAATCACAGTGACATCAAAACTGACTTAATTGGTACAAAAGACACAGACAGCTATGCTGGTTAATGACTAAATGAAGTAAGATGTTACACATAAAACACTTATAAGAAACTATATCTAGTTGTGTAAGCAGAAAAGGATCAGAAGCTGAAATACAGACACAAGTGTTCTAATGGCAAATCCAAATTTCTAGATTGAGAGGTTTTATTTCTAAAGTCAGCTTTGTGTCCTGGCAGCTGAAATAATACTTCCTTGCTAAATCATGATTTTCAGCAAGCAAAAGACAACAAAGAAATACAGAGCTGACTGGGCTAATTCCATCTCCTAAGCTGAAATGAATTAAACACGACACACGGAGCATCTACAGCACAAAGAATATTGGTCAACTAAAGCCACTGGTTTCTTTTTAAAGAAGTTTAGCTTTTCTTTTATTTCTGTCCCCTTAAACTGCCCCCGCCGCAAAAAAAACCAAACAAAAAACAAACAAAACACCCCCCACCCCGCAACATTTATTATTAGCTTATGGCATAGAAATAATTTTACTAAATAAATTAATTTCTACATTAAAAACTAGTGACTCTAATGGTTTCCCTGCCAGGACACATGTTCTTAACTAGGAGCACAGGGGGCACAGTGAATAAACATCTGATACCTCTCCACTGAGGCAAGGGGGGAAAAGGAAAGCTAAAATAGCTGACAACAACATTCTCACCCTCAAGAAAATGAGACCGGATAGACTTCATGTTTTGGCTTCAAAGAGAGGAAGAAAAAAAAAATTACTTCCCAAAACAAACGAAAAATAATACATACATTTATATATATATATATATGTATATATATAGGTATGGAAACTGTAGGTAATGAGATGTACATTCCCACATCCTTCAAGGTACTTATTTGTCTGACCTTGAACTGTTATAGTTTGCCCCTGCTTAGCCTCAAGAAGCAGGAAGTCTTCTGGCCTTAATATTTTCTTTGTGGATATTTTCGTGCACATTTCAGGAAGAAACAGTGCTGCAGAAACAGATTCACCATGGCAGAAAACTCGCTGGAAGTTTTTCAGCCCTTTCTGCAGGTAGCCAACAATTTGTCATGCATTAGTAGGGGTGCAGTGAAAAACCACAATAAACCTGGAACACCAGAACTGAGCTAGAGATTTGGATCAGTGAACACCTACTGGGGACAAAGCAAGCTGCTGTAGGCTCCTACCACAGCTTTTTCAACTGCAGAGTGAGTTTGATCCAGTGTTATTTGAAAACAGTTTCCAGCCAAGAATTTACCAGGTGTCCGAGGATGCAACGAAAACTGTCAAAATGTAATCAAAAGAAGCTCAAGAGTCAAATGTTAGGTGACAGCTAAACACGAAAAGGAGGAGCTGTTCAGCAATGGATTAGAGTGCAGAATGAGAGAGTGGAGAAAGCACACAGCCATGTTTTTTCTTTAAAACAGAAAAATCCTCGAGTTCAGACTGGTTTATTTCAACCTTTTCTATCAGACGAAGTCCCACGTGGCTTTGGAACTGGACAATTTACCTTTTTCTGGGTCATCGTAATGAGAATCCTCCAGCACATTACCAAGTCACATTTTTAAAATGAAGGAAAAGAAACAGCCTAAGAGCAGCCCTACATAAAACTCAGACATTGCTGGGTCACCTGTGTTTGCCTCTGTCACCTGAGGGTGACACCAACGTGCTCCTGTGGGTGGGTGGCTCTGCAACCCCAGGAAAAAATAAGATCTGGCAATGCTATTAGGAAACAGAGTTATCTCAAGTCCTCAAGTTCCCCTTTACTCTTCTGTGCTCAGAGCACTAAAAATAAGGAGGTCAAACAGAACTGGCAAGGGCAGTTCAAATGCCACGTTTAACAGATGTCATTTTTTGATAAAATTGTATAATACGGTTAGACTTAAATTTCAAAACATTCATCTCAAAACTAGATGACTGATAATTTCTAAAAAGAAAATAAGGTATCTGATAAAAAGCAGAAAAAATTTCTTTACATTTCAAAACTGTGTGCACAAGACAGCTACAATCCCAATTAACAATATTTGTTTTGTAGTAGTGTTGTCCCACCCTCTGTCTGGTTAGGGCTTCAGAAACATCCCCTTTCCTAAGGCAAGAGGCTTTACACAAATGGCATTTCTGATATAAAACCTGTCTCAGCCTCCTCTCAAAGACATTCAGCACAGTCTGAGAGCATCTCCTAGAGACAGAAAGTTTACATGAGATTTCTCCCAAATCCATGTTGCTATCGTAAATGCCCTATTTTACATCTTGCCTGTCAGGGAAATGGTGTATCAATGTATACGGTGTCTACGGTATATCAGTTCCTACCTCCTGACACAAGTTTTGTGTAAATTCTCAAACCCTCACAGTCACTGTCAAGCTTCCCTTCCCCAGGCAGGAGAACAGGTTCCTTACAGGTCCAATTGTCCAGATTGCTGATCATCTTTACTGCTCTCAGTTAGAATCTCTTTTTCTCTTTAAACACCGTTACCCCAAACTGGACACAGTGCTCCTTCCCACTGAGGTTTTGTGGGATTACTTTGCGTGCCTTGAAAATTGCATTCCTGTTTCTATGTCCCAAGGTGGTATTTGCTCTCTTGAGAAAAGAAAGTGCTGCCTAATCCTCTGCGTTGTTTCTAAAATAAAATCTGTACCCTTTTCTGTAAAGCTGCTCCAGTCCCCCCACCCTTTACTTATGCACTTTATCATTCCTGCATTTGAGCCTAGGGAAACTTCTTGCTAATAATTTTCTCTTTTGTTTTTTTTTTCTTGACAATTTTCCTCACTTTTCAGGATAATTCCATCTTAACTCAGCCTGCCCTACCCACAGCAACCTACTCTCAAAGGATGATTTCCCCTGCACTTTTGCAGACCCACACAGCAGAACCCTCCTCCTCTGAGTCACATTTCCCCAGCTCATCTACGTCACAGGAGACGGTGTCGGGTCAAAGCAGGGCTAAATCAGGAGAAGGTTCCATTTTATCTTGGTGAAAGCAAACCACTCTTTTCCTGAAGAGTTGAACTCTTCCCTGGATGCCTCTGAAATAGTTTGAATTCAGAGAGCTGTGTGCCCTCACTGATGTAAAAGCCACTGACCATGGCTGCTCTTGGCACACTGGGCACCAGCAGAGAGGCCCTTGGGGCAAAGTCCTGACTCACTTTTCTGGATGCTGATTCCTACTGGTTCACTGTTGCTTTTGGAACAGGACAGTTAGCTTTGAATGAAAATTTTTTCCAGCACTAGAACTAATTAGCACTGACAGGAAGGGACAATGGATTTGTTATCACTGACACGCATTTCTAACTGTATTGCCTCAATTAAACTGATGTCATACACAACACTACAGGAAAGTGGCCTGAATTTCAAAGAACTTGTGTGAAGACCTGGTAGAGTTATTTCAGACCTGACGGAAATGTAATGAAAGAAATGCAGTGTAATGTACAGAACTGATGGCAAATTTGGATGAGATTCACATTGCACTTTTTACTCAGCAAAGGCCTAGCGCATACATAAGAAAATGATGGATTTATTTTTCCAGGAGATAAAATAAATAGGTAATTTATTATTCCACTGCTAGTACTAGTATTTTAAAGAGGTCACCCTCTCTCCATATATATGGTCACACAAATGAATATATACTTGTCTGCTGGAAGCCTTTTCTGAAGTATTCTCAATAAAAACAAGAACTTTTAAGAATGACAAATGTTTGAGCAGTCACATACTGACATAGCATAACTGCTCTGCATTCCTTTGTCCATTTGCAACAGAGTCAAACCCTTTCAGAATTAAAAATTTAAGAGAGTAAAAGTCAGTCACTTTTTAAAAGAAGCCAAATGTGCTATTGCAAAGTAACTGCAACTGTGGAAATACATTTCTGCATTCCATGCTCAAATAAAACACTGAACTCCCAGGAAACACTACTGTTTTTCTAATTAAAGGAGTAGCAGTATGAAAGGCAAACCCACAGCTCAGTAGTGCCATGACATCATGCTTAAAAACTACTACTGTAGTAGGAAAGCTGTAATAAAAACAGCCACCTCTAACAGCAAAACCTGAATTCTAGTAGACAGCTTCATTTCTAAAGCTGGAAATCTCTATCTCCATAAACAGCACAAAGAATCCCCAGACGGAGTGTTCCTAACTAGTAGTTGACCATAAAGTTCCATTTTTCAAACATCTTCCCCTTTGCTCCAGGGTTATTCTGTTTTAATGGCAGAGCTGTCACGTGCACTCAGCTGGCCACAAAGACCTTTCATTTTGGTGACAGCAAAGATGAAATCATAGCATATTTTTGAACCAATATGTATGGAGACACACTTTTGTTTTGTGAGACCAGTTTTTTTTTTTTTTTGCAAGGCAGCAAATCATAGAGCACCCCAGTCAAACTGCAGATGATTCACTGCTTGTCCAGGAGCCACACAAAAAATACAAGTAATGTAAAAAAATCTAAGCAAGCTGAAGAAAAAGATGGTCAAAATAAAGTCAAAATAAAGTCAGAATAAAAGCACTTAAGTTGTTATTTGCAAGCTCAAATCCAGAGTACAAATGTTTAAAGCGCATCAGCCTAGTGTGCGAGTTGGTAAAAGCTTGGGTGCCTATTTGAATCAGCTTAAAATGAAAATTCAATTTCTTCTTTTCAGGGAAAAAAAAGAAAAGTAACTTAAAATTTAGGCAGATATAGCAGGAAAAAAAATAAACCATGACTTTTCTCTCTAGACACAGGTCCCCCTTTGATCCAGCTGGCATGCTGGCTACATTCACATATTGGTATGTGACTCAACTGTGTCACAAATTAATTTAACATCAAGTTGCTACAGTTGAGAGCTGGCTCAAATCACAATTACCTTAGTTCAAAAAATCTCAATTTGACATTTTCTACACCACCAATGAACTTAATTCTCAGCCACTTTGACTTAAATAGCACATATTTGAAATGATTAATCTAGTATGAAAATAGCCTAAACTGAAGGAGCAGTCCATGGCCCTGATCTTTGGGAATTAGTTTTGATTTATATACTCAGTTTTAAAATTTCCATATTGCAGCAGAACTTCGAAGGCAGAGCTCAGTCTCTTTGTTCAGACGTGTTCTCCATTCCTCCTTTTGCAAACATAGAATTCTACCAGAGAATTTAACAGTAAAATCTCAGAAAACATCACAGTTAAGTTTATTGCACCATCCTAAGTCTCTCTTTTCGTGCATTTAGAGTATGAGGCAGTCTTAATTCCCCGGTCATGTGTCTCAAATGCAGTATGTTTTTGAAAAAAAAGACTGGCCAAGTTACATGGGTATACAGAGATTGATCTTCTTTTAAAGATTTAGGACTGCTAATTGTGAAAGACTAAATTACTCCCAGCTTTTAAGAAAGAATACAGACTCTGTCTGAAGTTCTGCAAGCCCAAAATTTGGACCAATCATAGAATGAATAGAAGAACAATTTAAAAGAAATCTTGAACATCTTTCTTACAAGAGGAAGGTGAACTCCTGAAACTTCATTCACTTCATTTTAGTGTTAAATTCTCTGGTAGAATTCTATGTTTGCAAAAGGAGGAATGGAGAACACGTCTGAACAAAGAGACTGAGCTCTGCCTTCGAAGTTCTGCTGCAATATGGAAATTATAAAACTGAGTATGCAAATCAAAATTAATGAAACTGAAATTTCATCCACACATGCTTGGAAAAGGCTGTTCTGGACACCTTTGTCCTTCTTAGCCCTTGATGTCCTAAATTCCAACTCCTGTATTTCCTTTGTTCCCTGACTCCTACCTACTACTCCCTACCGTGACTTTCCACACCTAAGGATGTGCAAAGTAAAATCATTTTTAAGGATTAAGCACAGTAAATGTCCCAGTCAACAACTCAAGAGAACTTATTTGTGCACAGACAATCTCTGATCTGTCAGGCACACATTCATTCACTTTTTTCCTGCCTCCAGCAGGTCGTTATTTACACCTGCAGTTCAAGCAAATGTTTCTTCTTTATTGGAGCTGGGCTTTGGGATAGGATAAGGCTAAACAATAAAAAGTGCTTGCAGAAGAAGCCAAGAAAATAGCAACTCTCTAGCTATTGTAAGAATGTGCAATCTTAGTTGCAATAAAATGAAGAAAGAATGAGGGTGGTGAGGGGGTGACCTGCACCATATGATTGCCAGCTGGGAGAGAGAATCAACCCAGGACAGTCTGTCGGAAAACAGTTTCCAACAACGTTGTTGGATTGAATTTAAAGTTATTTATTCAAGGTACACTTAACCTAGGAAATGACTGCAATATCAAGAAAGGCCTCCTTTGGGAAAATACTTTCTGTACCCCCAAATTTATGTGATTCTATTATATCAGAAGCATTTGTAAGTGACACAGATGAGTAATTGCAGCAAATGTCAAGTGTTGGTTTTGGTATGACCACTATGAACTGAATGTAATCTCATTTCACTCCTACTGCTTTGCAATATGCTCCCAGCCTTGATTAGTGCTCCCTGAGTGACCTGCTTCAGCATTCATGACATTTCTAGAATATCGATTCGCTTCCGAATGTTTGAGTTAGCTTTTGCCCATTTGACTTAAAAATACCTGTATCACTTGTGTGCAAATCCTTTAAATAGTTTTTCCTCCTCGTGAACAGGTTTCAAACATTTTCAAGATGGAAAACACACTCCTCCCTAACTCCTCACTATTCTGTTTTCTCATGACTGATTTTAAGTATTCATCAATTTATTTTTCTTTCCTGAAACCAGGTCCTACAGCAGGAATGTTTTGATCTGTCAAATCAAAAGTGGGTTCTGCTTTTTTCTCTTTCTGTAGGAAGATGAGTAGGCTGACAATCCTTTGGAAAACTCATCTTTAGCATCTTTATTGTAGATAATTATTCCAGATTGAGTCTAGTTGAAAATAAATATATTCTTCTACATCAGAGTTTAACCCAAAGGGCTTTGGGATCTTTATTCGAAATTCAATGACTTTCCACATTATATAAGCTCGTTACCACCACAGTTTTCATATTCTAAGTAGAACTAACAATACTAAATCACAACAATAACTCAAATTGCTTCAACTTTACACTTGACTTTCCTGCGTCTAAAAGCACGTGAAAAAGCAAAGACTCACTCTCAAAATACAAAAGGGAGTATATATAAAATTATTAAAAAGTTCTATTCCACATATGTGTAAATCTTGGAGAGCCTCATGCATTATTCAGTAGATGAAAGAGAAGGAAGAACCTGGAAAAGGCCAGGGAAAAGTGCTATTACTGCTCTGCTCTGTAAAATTAACTATTTCAAGCTGCTTAACCTTAGCTCAGAACATTATGTTGGACTGGTGCTCTTAGAAAGAGGAATCTGCTGCAAATTAAAATCTTGTCTGCTGCTTTTGAAAATGAAAAACTCGAGAATACTTAGAAAGTGGAGCCACCTTCTTTCCCCTTTTACTGATCTGAAAATGAGTCACATTTCAAATGCTTATTCCCATGTGTCATCCAGAGAAGACCACCCAAAGTTACTGCATTGTGAGCAAACGTTCAGTTTTCCAAACCTGCAGTAGCCCCCTGCCCTCCTCCCCTCCTGACCTCATCTATTTGGCTCTCAAACACAAGTGCTAAGCAGGACAAAGACCTACAAGCCCCAGCTTCTTTAAAAACACAAAAGGAAAGGGAAAAACAAGCCCCTATAATCTCAAGGTGCATTTATTAAAACAGATTGGTAAAAAAGATAAGAATTTCCACTAAAACCAGAACATGCCCCTCTAGCCTTACCCCAAAAGTCCAGCATCACAAGCCTTGGTACAATGACAGAGGCCACAGGCTTCCACCTTAGCTGATCTCAACAGGTGGTGTAACACTGATACAGCAACATTTTCACTTAATACAGATCATCAGGTGACAAGGGAATCAAATCTTAATGCTTAAGCACTTGCAAAACTGCAGTCACCTCTTATTCCTGGAGTACTGCTCATCTAGAAATACATACATGACAAGCAGCTGATTAAGAGGGGTTAGGCTTTGTAAAAAAGTAAAACAACCCAAAACCAACTAAAACGTCACATTCCATTATATTGTGGGTTTGTTTCCAGCAAATGCCTACATTGTATTCCCAAACCTGCTCAGACCAAATAAAAGACCTGTTTATATTTTCTGCTTTCCCACTAGGACATACACTGTATGCCAGTAAATTCATCAAAAGCCATTTCCTCTCTTTGTTGAGTTTTCTCCTCGACTCAGGTTTTCCCATTTGGTTGCATTCCAGCATAGGAGTTGAAAACAGACTTGGTGCTTGAGAACTGTTGCACACAGAAACCCCTTAAAACACAGGAAGAATCACTGGTTGATTCCTGAATTGAATGTAAATTGATTTTTCTGATAATATTCTGCTTCCATCTGATACATTTGCTATGTTTATACCAGCCTTGCACTTCTAAACACTGTTTCTACTAAACTAAGAAACAAAGCTGTGGGCATTTTGTTCCTTTAGAGTCAAAGATTTAGCAGATGGCAATTTTAAAGGTTTTTTGATCTGTCACCCTGACGTGGGATTATTAAAGTTGTTTGTTCCCTCCTGCGCATGTTGTTTGTATCTCACACAATACAGAAGAAAGCAGCATATCCCTCCTGACACCTTTCCACTTCATTCACAGACGTCTGATTGAAATTACATCTGCTACAAAGCATAAATGATGATGGCAACAGATATTACACTTTTTTCATGAGAAAACTTTTGAATTTATGGGTATGTGGGACAGGGGTACCCTCACTTGCAGCTAAACCATTCCTTCCTACCCTGACTGTGGCTCACACAGTAAACTGCACAAAATGGGAAAAATTTCAGAAAATAGCTCCATTAGCAACATCAAACATTCTCACACAGTTAATAATTATATTATTACATATAATGTACTTACATAATTAATAACTTGGGTTATTAAATCCATCTCTGTATAACACATTTAGGCAAGACTGGTATGAGTGTCATAAGCCGTTCTCCCCTGATATATTTTATGTGTTGGTTCACACACACACTGTTGATAGTTCCTGCTGTGAGCATAACTAGTTTATCTGTTGCCTAAATATTTTCAGTTTTTATCAATCTAATCCAAAATATGCCTGGTACTGAGTGGGGAGAAGACAGAGAGAGTGTGTGTGTGTATATATATATATGTATATATACACACATTTGTTACAACATTTAATTTATGAATCATAAGTAATGACTCACAAAATTTGAGCATTGACTACAAACTATTATCACCAACAAAAATGATAATATAAAATGAGTGCTTAAAATGAAACCAGGTGCATTTCAATCATTGCCTACAGAGAGCACCACCACTCATTTAGATTGGACCACTGGAAGGTGACTTAGTAACAATTGCTAATGAAAATTCAATGCAAAAAATTATAAACCTAAATCTTATCAAATATTTATCTGCTGGTCCTATTGTCAGTCCATTTGTTCTCGAAAATTGAACTGGATTCATGTGACCAAACCTCTGTGGATGTCTCCACTGGCCAGGAGCTGTGGCCAGTCCAATTTATTACCTTTTTCAAGCCATGTCACTTTGCTGGCCAGAGAAAACAGCCTGAGATACTGCTTTGAAAAACAAAGAAGTGTGTTGGATGCTCATGCTTTCAGAGAGGACGCTTTTCCACACCAGGCTTTCCTTCCCAGCTCCCTTGTGAAGGCCTGAAGAGGGTTTAGCTCCTGTGCCATCCCTCTCCATACGACAATCTCCTGTGTCATGGCACAGTCCTGTGTTTAGGGGACCCTCTGCAGCTCTGCCTGCGGGAGAAGGGCCCCTTTGACCCCGTGGGACAGAGGCCGATTTGTAGGTCTCGCTCTTCAGGGACTTTAAACTCATCTCCACAGCTGCTTTACTGTAAAACCAGCTTTATTGGCAAAAAAAAAATTGTCTCTGAAGTGCAGGGTGTGATTGATGGCTCTCAGTTTCAGCTTCTTGCCCCACGCTCCTCTCCCTCCCCTCACACCACAGCACTCGCTGTAGATGATTTTAAAACACTCCAGGAGCTGCATTTTTCCTCTACAACACATTTGAGAGCTTTTTCAGTCACACGAGAAGGCGCTGACCAAATCACTCAGATCATTCCTGCCTCACAAATTCTGTATTTAGCTTCTAGGTGGGAGAAGAGGAGCTTTGCTGATCCACATCCAAACAGAACGATAACATCCAAGGAACTTTTCATACTTCCCAAAAACCACTTTCCAGCTCCTCAGAAATGCCAAGCAATTGCCTAACAATGTAATGCCAGGAATGCCATATCAAATCTGTGGCCTTGCAGACTTAATAAAAGCTCTTTTAAATGGACAGCACTATTCATTCATAAAACCTACTGAAAATACAGAGAACTTAAAATCCACTGAACAGCATTTTCCACACTTGTTTATCCTGAATCACTTCCATTGTTGTTTTCCAAGAAGGTCACACACTACCACGACCTCAGAATTCAGTGTAAAACTGACATTTTAATATAGGCTGAATGGGATAAATTAACTATACATGAAATGTAATGGACTGAAAGTACTCCAAAGAGGACAATGCTTGAATTATTTAACAACTTATTAGTCAGTGTTTTAACATTTTAAGGCTGTTGTAGATAATTCCTTATCAACTAATGATGGATCTTTGTAGTAGACAGCATTTCTCTATTACTGTCTCTCAAAAAACAAGTTACAACAGTACTCGTTTGGCAGCTGATTCGTAGATTATAAACTTAAGCTAGATCAGAGAGACAAAAACTACTTTAAAGACAGAAACTGAAACTGGAAATCAAGGGGGTTTTAAAATGCTATCATAAACTTGAAAGTGATATTAACAGATAACCAAGACATTTCAAGTTGATAGCATATTTTCACTTTTTTGGTAAAAGAACCTGCATTTGGCAAGTTTGGTTGTGATGAGATTAGAGAATTTGCTGCTCTAATTTAAACAAGGTATTTTACCAAAAAGCAGCTGTAAGCAGGGCTCCCGTGGAAATGTATTCTTACACATGGAAGTTCAGAACCTTCACACTTCTTTTTAAAGGACATATTTACTGTCACTGTGAAATATACGGCACATCATTAATGCGTGCTTCACTGTCACAGAATTCATCAAAAATGGTGTTATTTTTTTGTTTTGAAGTTTATACCATAGTTTTCAATGCACAGACACCTGCAACTTTCTGACAACAGGACTGTTATGATGCACCTCAAGTTAAAATCCTGTAATTAAAGCAACCAAAATATTTAAACAGATTCCATCTGTCTTGGCTTAAAACAAACAAAAATTTTGGTTTCCTTAGTCTAAACGTAAGTCACTTGATTTATCATAAAATAGCGTGAGTTCAACCCTCCACACATTGCATTAAAAACAATGTAATAGAATTAGTTATTACAGGAGATCTCAATAACTGTTTCAAGCACCACTTTGTTTCTGAAGTATTTTCTGTAACTGCACATTTTTTCTTACTTCTATTACTCTAAAGTAGACAGGGGAAAGAGGGAGGAAACAGATCATCTCAGAAGAAAAACTTCCAGAGTTTCCTGGTGATTTTCAACTTCCTCCTCAAGTAGCTGATTCAAAAATTGGAAGAGCTGTTTTGCTATGTAAGAGCCCAAGTGTACAACCCTGAGCCAGAAATGGATTAGAAAAATAAATCCTTTATTATAATGCTAATATTTTACTTGCTTCTTTCTGGATTTTTTTCATGTAAATTAGTGAAAAGTTCTCTCCTGATACCTAAAAGCTGGTGAGTTACATAAGGAGGCATTTCCACATTTGTTGGAAAGTGACTTCCAAGTTAAACTAGTAAATTAAAAAGCTAGCTCAGCCTTTCTCATTCAGGAACTGCAGGGTATCGCCTGAGTGAGGAGGGAAACATCAATCATTACTTACACTTATGAAGGAATGCCAAGCTTAGCACAGAGAAATCTCTTCAGCCCTTCAATTTATTTATATTTTTGCAGTAAAATGGTCAAGCTTTCCTGAATTCACGCACAGAGAAGTAGTAGTAACCTGAACGTGAGAATGCCTGCAAAGGGAACTCATGCAGGTTAGCTAATCCTGAGGTCAGAATTAGCAGACTCCGAAATGCGATAGAAATTACAAGTACAACTTTGTAGAGGTGATTTGTACCTTGAAGCACAAAAAAAAAAAAGCAGAGTTTGGAAATGAATTCTCTGTGTTTCAACCAGAATATTAATCCTATCATTACTTAACATCACTGTAATTAACTCCATATGCAGGCACTATCCAGGAAAAGATCCTTGGGGAGCTGGGGGGAAAGAAACATCCAGTGCAGTGGCACCTCATCTTCGGAGGAGATAGCTGAGTGTTATTGCAAAAGAAACAATATTAATTGCTGCTATGCAAAAAATTCTGTGCAGTTTACTTATGAAAATATCAGCAGTGCTCTTAAAGGTTATCTTTTACATTCAACTGAATGTTGTAAGTCTTTCTCACCTTTAGAACTCAACTTTTAGCAAGCTGATCTGCAATCACAGAACACTTGCAATCCAAAAGAAAAGTTGCACTTCCGCATGAACACCGATTTCTACAAACCCTGATCTTCCATTTCTACGCAGTTTACAAGTCAGCCTCTGAACAGCACAACTGCACCAACTTAAGGAAGAATACTCTGAGGTTTATTGTATGTTCCAATACACATTTTAGGCTTTCCTAATCACAGATATGACAGTCTGATTACCAGTAACAGTGTGAGCACACAAGGGATACACTCTTTGTACAAACACCGCACACCGATCCATCCCCACCAAAACACCACCTCCTATCCATTTTAATATGGATCAGCCAACTACACAGTTAAACTTTTCTCTACTTTCCTCCCAAGTCACCATATTCATCCCCAAATCAACAGCCAAGTTCCTGGGATGCAATATAAAACAGCCTTTTTCTTTTTTTTCTTAATTGTCTTTGTTTTCCTCATGATTGCCAGAGGAATACAGTACATTTGCTTTAAACCACAGTGATCTCCTATAGTGGTCCAGTCCCAGTTTTAATTTTTACTCACAACCTGGGGAAAATAAAATACAGCACTGTAAGCATCTCTCCTTCCTAGCCAGCACTCATATAGGAGACAGATAATAATATCTTTGTAAAGCGTATTCTATCACATAGCAACATGTGATAATAATATCCTGGATGTTTATCCACGCAGTTACACTTTCTTTATTGTTGAACCAGGACTGGGAGGCAGTGCTTTGGCAGCTGTTTTTTTGCTACTTCTCAAAACTAGTATTAGACTAAAAGTTCTGGGTGCAGTGCTGATGGAATTTACCACAAACATTATACACAGACACGGTTAAACTTGGAGAAAGCCAGGAGAACCGGAGCAAAACAAAATTTCCATCCACGAGACACCACTTATTATTCAAGTGTCATCAGCTGTGTAAAAATAGAGTGGCAAATGCTGTTGGGGACCCAGAGTGTGTGATTAGCACTGACAGGTCTTTCCCAGACTTCACCACTGCTAAAATAGAATAGTATGCCCCAAGTAACATTTTTGAAGGAACATAAACTTTTACACTAATGTTCTGCATCTGACCCAGTGTTCTAAGCAGCATCAATGTCCTGAAAAATGCTGAGGAAATATTTCCTTGGGCTCTCCTTCAGCATTATAAATGTTCCGCTAAACTTCAGGCCACGAATAGGTTAAACTGAAAATTCAATCACTTCCAGTGATGAAGATGTTAGGAAAAGTATTCTACATCTCACTACAGTGTATTTACCTCAGCAAGTAGGGCAGCAAAAAAGGATTAGCTTTGTAAAGAGATTTTCTGCAGGGGAACTGACAGGTATTATGGGCACGTTGGGGTTTTACCTCTGGCTAGATCTAGTCTGGATTTGTGGGCTAAAGGATGCTAAGATGCATCTTCCTGTTTAACTTCAAGAAACAAATCTATTTGTATGCTCAGAAAGTGCTGTAATGACGTCATATTTTTAATGAATTTTCATGCTTAAGCACCTACTCACTAGCAGCTGATTCCTTAATCTGGTTACAGACATCACATCTGTGTCCACTGATGGTGTTATTGTCATAAGATGTGTAGGGAATTACAGATAAGGCAGTGGCCAATAAGTTTTAAATTTGCTCACTCTGTGGGACAGGTAAGCAAAGCTGCAATAAGGGAGTGAAATACCAGACAGAAATAATATTCTTCCTCCTAGACTTTCATGTGTTCCTGAAATGGCAGGAAAATGCACCACAGATTCTCAAAAGCCCTTATATTTTCTGGTGAGGGCTGGCAACCCACTGCTCCAAGTAAGGTCAGTAGCAGAAGCAAGCCAAGGACCCAGTCCACTTCCCAGGCAGGAACATCGTGGCTACGTGATACAAATCTTTCTGCAACAGGAAATAAAGGATTGCATTTAACCCATTAGACTATACTGCACCTGGGAGCAAGCAGAAATTTGGCAAGGAAGGATAAAAAAGCCTAGGAAACAGTTGCATGTAAAAAACAGGAATCTGTTCCGTAATAAGGAATAGTGATCGCTAAATTAGCTCAGGCAAACTTTTTAATTGTTTGATGAACTGAGAATAAAATCTGTGATTTTCGTGAAGTGAGTACTTGCCAGATACAAATGGTGGAGAACAACTAACTTCTGAACAAGGAGTGAGACAAAGTCAGTGTCAATTGAAGTATCAAGATGAATGTGCCAGCTGACTTGGTTTAGTTATCATCCCAATTGACAAGGACAGCGAGGGGGAGAAAAATCCTCCTTATCATAATCCAGTCTTTATTGAAACAGCCAGCCTCAGCACGCCATTGTCCACAGCCTCATGATGCTCATTCCCAACAAAAGGACCATGAAATTACAGAAAGGGGTTTGCAGCTCCTCAGGAGCAGGTAGCAGAAAAGATAAACCTAGAAGCCTTTTATCTGCAAAAGCTTCTATTTTAATCTGGTCCAGGTCACAAAAGAGAGTGGTTTCAATCAAATGTTCTTTACCAATGAGGTGCCACACAGCTCAACTGAAAAGGCAAAAACCAAAAACTAAAACACTTTTTTTTTCTTTCCTTTATGTAATAACCAAAATGTGTCTATCAAGTTATTTGGGAAAACTCACATAGCACTGTTTTTTTTGTATCCTATGCTGATATTCTGATATTTTCAGATCCAGATATACCTTCAGTGCCTGCTGATTTAACAGTGAAGGTGTGCTCAGTCATGAGGCACTGTGTACCTCCTGTAACCCCTATTTCTATTTCAGAAGCTTAAGTAATTTTTTTTTAAAGTCTACACCAATTTTTCCTTGCTTGCTGTCATTTACTGAAAACTGCTGATAGAAGTAAGAATCTCTCTGAGCAGTTTCTCAGAAGCTTATTTAACAGTGGAAAGGGTGATACCAGGAGACACTTTTTTTAAAAAACATCTGTAAAATTCTGTCATAAATAAATTAATATTTTAATTAACAAATGGAGTCAAACAGCAAAAGAAACTCCTTTTTTTTCTGTATTCTGACTCTAAACCAAAACGAATACTAATGTAATAATGCTACATCAAACACTGTAATGAATTTACACTGGTGAAGTCTTGGCCGTCTGATGACAGCACTCCCCCAGTGAATAAGTGCACAGTGCATTGTCCCCTCTAGAGCTCAACTTCAAAGCCCTGGAAAATCTCCTTTGAGTTTTGAACCTTCCAGATCAAAGCCTTGGAGTTCATTTATACTTTTAGGCTCAGATGAAGGCAGGCAGTAAGACAGCCGTGATTTAGAGGATAAATCACTTCAGAACAATGTCTATGAGCATTCTCTACGGCATTACACTTGAAATTAGGTTTAGAAAGTGATACCACACAGACACAAATGCAGTTTTAGGAAAACTAAGGCAAAAAAACCCATTCTTTTTTAACTTCTCCAGTGGAATTTACCTTTTGATTTTGCAAGTCTGTTTACAAAATAATCCCCCACATAGGTCTTGATGGGTCACACCCATGAGGATTTATACATAGCTGGAATTTACCCTATCTGTTCACTGCATTAGAGAAAAATAAAGATTTCAGTGTTTAAAAAAACCCCACACAGATATCTGAAAAAATAAGCCTCCCCTCATCAGACAAACAAACAGTCTCTGGACCCAGCCTGTAGTTTGATCTGCATGCAAGCTACATCAAAGCCTGCCTCGTCCAACCCTGCTGCATATGAATGGTTGAAAAGGACAAAAACAACCCCTACAGCAACCCTGCTCACACTGAACAATGAAATCACAAGTTCAGATACATTGTCCATATTTATTCCAATATTTACAGACTCTTTGGGTGTGCTTAAACATAGGAGAGCAATAATCAGCCCAGCACAGTATCCAGGCTCCAAAGCACTGCCATGGCTGATGAAAGGGAGTGGTTTAAGGCCTTGGCTACTTCTCTTGACCAATTCCATAAAAGATTGAAGCCCAGGGAAACTTGGGCCGTGGAAGATCCCCTGGAAGAGGCTCAGTATTGGGAAGTCTGAGCAGAGCTGAGCAGTACAGCCACAGCACATCTTCCACTGCTGCCCCTCTGCTCTTGCAGTGCTCGAGGTCCCTGTGCACCTTCAGAAGGCAAATTATGCAGGGACTTGCCTAATTCTTGAGACACTATTTCTTTTTCATACCTAGAAGTGCTTTTCTTTTATAAGCACACTGAACAGTGTGTCCTAACGGGCACTGAGCTGTGGGGAAGAGCAAATCTCCAGTCTGAAGAGTGGACTGGGACTTCATTTTGTAGAAGACACATCACCTATTTTAAAGGCCTACTTTTTAAAAAATGCTTATTGCTAACTGTAAACAGATTTACAAAATCGGTGAAAAAGAATTTTACTTCTCTAGGTCCTCCTTTAGACAGTTTGTAAACCATCTGCACAGAGCTGAAAATTTTCAAATGGAAACTTTTAAGATCTAAACAACCAACAGTCACGAGGTTTTCTGAGTTTGGATAAGAGTTTGGCTTGGAGTCATGTACAAGAAATTGCTCGGTATATTTGGGAAAACACTCCCTGAGAGAGCCTAGAGGGAACTCTGAAGAGATAACCCAACAAAAACAATTGAGCCCTGACATATTACACAGTCGTTTTAACTAAGTAAACTTCTAGCCTGTAAAATTATTTAATTATGTTCAAGCATTATATTCCATTAATACCTTTTTGTTTCTTCTTACTGTCAATGAGGTCAAATACAACCAACTGATTTGCACCTTCAAGCAGTAAGGGTAAAATGGTCTGTGTAAAAGAGTCAGCTTGTTTGTACAAGTTCTGACCAGCTGCTTAATATAGAGAAATGCTGCTGTACTCAGAAAAAAAACCCAAAACATATTTCTGATTTGTTTCCTGCCAAATAAAAACAAAATCTGAAAGCAGCCAAGGGACAGCTGAATGGAAAAACATTATTTTCCTTACTGGTCCCCTATTAAGCATTGCAAGCTGCTGGACAGAAACAGTGCACACCATTTGCCTCCGTGTAAATGAGACAAGGACTTACAGAGATGTCACCTTTTGATGTGATCAAAAGAAGCCCTGGAAACTGCTGATGCTGCTGAACTGGAAAGGCTGGGACTAATTTTGCCCTACATTTGAATTGTGTGAGTTACCCTAAGCAAAGAACCTACCCTTCCCTCTAGGAAGCCAGCTTGGGAAGTCTCTTAGTCCCAGCTGCAGTAGCGTGTGTACTCCACAGAAATGAACTCCTTCCCTGCCCTCAACCTGTAGAAATACATATCCTGCCATAGAGTGGGATTTTAGGAAATTTGACTGAAAGCACATAGATGGAAGCAGAGTTAGGCCATCCTTAACTCACAGGTATCAATCCAAGTCCTACTAAGAGCTGATGTTAAGTACAGGGACAACATACTATTTTCTTGGATTAAATCAAACAATGCCAATCTATGGTAAGTGGTCTCTTGACCCACCTGTTTTCCAATTAAGCATGAACACTTTGAGCAGAGTCCCCTTGGCTTATCAGTCTTTATACGACTCTATCTGAGGTTTTTCTTTTTTTCTTGTTCTTGTTCCTTTTTGAGGTTTACCTTTCGGATGCAGGAATTCTGCCAGGATGCAGAAGGATTTATAAAGCAAATGCAGCACATAAAGCAAGACACCCACAAGCCGTGGATAGCTTGGGTAGCCACTGGAAAATGGCTTTTACATGTTCCTGCTTCACTCTCCAAGGACTCCCATTTGTAGAACACACTGGAGCCAAGCAGCCAGGAGATCACAGACGCACAGGGGACAAGCTCCGAGTAGCACTAAATATTTCAACTTTTAGCTAAATCATCCAGGTTTTTTAGCTCAACTAAATGAAGACAGAGTCAGTAACACAGAGATGGGGAGTCCAAGAAGTAGCACTGATCCACGAACATCTAAAAATTAAACAATTCTCAACAAAGCAAACACAAAACACAACTTCCCTGATGTCTTTTATTTGCACACTTAAAATTCCTGTGTAAGGGAACAAGTTCTGCTGGATAGCACCGAAGCAAAAGCCAAATCAGCTTGGCACAACCCTGAGTTGGTTCACCCTTCCATAATTACACGACCTGGAATTTGAAACTGCTTAGAAGAATCCTGCTCCTCACCAACACAGAATAAAAAGGAAAAAAATGAGATGAAAAGGAAAGAGAGCCATCTCTACGGCTGCCTACTTGCGTTTCCTTGCAGGGAAGCTACACATCCATGCCTGTGGACAGCAACTAATGTTAGAATATATCCTACCAAATGTTTAGATCTTAAGCAATTGCTCTTAATTAAAATTTTGGGTTAATTATTTAAACATGTTAATTTGAAGTCATCTAAATGTGGATAACAAAATCTGCACATTTCTATTAGGTCACAATTCCAAGAATTACAAAAAAAAGAAGAATTATTTATTTATGCATATTTGATTACTAAATGCTGTGACACGCTCAGGCAAACCTTTCCTAAAATTTGATGGGGAAAGACCATTGACAGACCATTTGCCAAATGTTTATTTACAGGGAAATAAAACAAAAAACCCCCAAAACAACAACAAAGAAACAACCAAACCAAAAAACCCGCTATGGAATATGGTTTGAGGGCATAAAAAGCTACTACCTGACTATGAAAACATGACATATACATTAATCTGTAGTTAATTCAGAATAAGTGGGAACGAAGGTACATTGCAATTGCCCCTATGCAGAGGTTTTCATTGCTCAGAGTGTCATGGGAGTGCAAAATAATGCTACAACCTCAGCACAAACTACAGCCCAACAATAATTTTTAACTCTCATAATGATAAACAATTACTCAAAAGTTTACCAGGAACCTCAGCATGTTTTGCTGTCTAAAATCAGGGGGTTTAATCAAGTGCTAAACCAGTACTGCATTTGTTGATAGTTTATCTACTAGAAATGGTGAAGGCCAAAGTAGTTCAAAAGAGATGGAGAGCTGCCCTACCCTTTCCCTTCACTTATGTGAAGAAGGATGGGGAAAAGGGACATTAGGTGGAAGGTTTTAAAGGGAAAACATCTGAAGTGGACAAAACTCCATCTGCTGAAAGGCAACATGACAACAACAGATAAACTACTATGCACAGGATTTACTTAGGACTCAGAAATTTTGAGGCAGCATTTTATGACATTGTTTGGGCATAAAATGGTGAATGAATAAGGTCAAAAAAGAGACTGAAAAGAAACCTTTGAAATCTTTCCACAGTTTTTTTAGACACTCAGCCTTTCACACACAAAGAAATATAAAATACTGGGGTTATTTTTAGGCACTGAAAAATTAGACAAGTCCCATATCTGATGGTTAATTTAGAAATACCAACTCAAAAGTTCTGGGGCAAAATATTATGAATTGTTTGTAGGTCCAAAACCAAGAGATGAAACCAGAAATGTGAATAATATTACACTACCCTCCTGAGAAGTCCCAGAGTAGGCCAGCGATGCCTATTTATTGGTTACAAAGTAGATAGTGTTATCGGGTGAGTAAATGGGACTATGATTTTAAAACTGACTCTGTGACTTCAGAGCAACTGGACACATTCCTGAAGGATTCAGAATTCCACTGAAGACTTTTGTATCTGTACACTCTGCCCTGCTTTGGTTATGATCTTCTCTGAGCACCTGTTACTGCCCACAGATGGACACAGAGGCTGGACAGGCCCGTGGTTTCTCTCAGCATTGCCACTGGTCTGTTCCCCAGGATGTTGCCCCACATTATTCCCCTTTGCAGGAGCCCACGCAGCTCCCCGGGGGCACAGACTCCACTTACACACATTTCTGGGCTGGGTTTTTCTCTCCCTGCTGTACACACCTTGTTCTGTGTGACAAAACTGGCAGTGCTACGCTACTTAAAGATGCTGACATCTGACACACGAGTGCTGTTCTTATCAGGATTAACATTAAGGTGAGAAAATCTGCATATTAACATTATTGTACATACAGCTCCACTTTAAAAGTATGTTCCAGCTGCAAAGTCAGCCGGGTGTGATGTGACCTGTTTGTGTGTAAGCACTGGAGCCACTTGAGACACTATTCCACATCTGACATGTTTGCACAGGGCTTCAGGCAGGAGAAAAGATTGATTGGGGACTCGCAGCCCTCAGAAATCGCAGCCAGGAGCCAGGTGGGATACCTTGCTGTCTCAAATGACAGCAGATACTTACACTGGGGTAACCAAATCCCACCCTGAACGAGTCAAGTGCAGAAGTTCAACGTGCAAACAGCTTTCTTGTGCGCCTACTCCAAACACAGTCAGGAAACTGCAGCCAGGCAATTAAAGAATGCATTCCTAATTGCTACCGATTTTAAATAAGCAGCAAACTAAAACAAAGTATCACTTTGCCAGGAAAATAGATGTTTTTTTTATTTTTGCTAGGATGTTTCATATGTCATTAAATACGTCACTACAGGATTCTGAACTATTTAATGTATTCTGAAGCACATAAAAAGGAAATCTGTTACTTAATTTTCAACCAGCTCTAATCATTGTGCTTATGTGTGCAGGGACTGAATGGATAGCAGGGACTGAATTGATATCACAAAGAAAATTATCAATCTGGCCTGTCCTGGTTTCCAAACACAAGCCTCTTCAAGTATGTGTCTTCAATGTGGTCTTTGTAATGAATATGACTTATCTTTATGGCATCAATAGTGTTCTATTTATTTCATGGACAAGTTAAGTCATGACCCTGTCTGCTCCAGACTGGCAGTGAGAATGAGACCTGAAATATTAAATATCAAGAAGTACAGCTCTGTGCATAAAAATCCTCCTTGAACTCAAAAGACAAAACCCAGACTGCAGAGCTGCTGAGATCAGCTGCTGGTGAGTAATCCCCACATAGTCAGGCCTTTTTTTTACAGTTTGGTCATGTACAGACAACATGAGAGAGAAAAAATCAGTACTGGACTGTGACAATTAGAGTATTCTATGCATCTTGACAATGAAAATTTTAAAAAAGTAACATAAATGCACATACACAGGTGTGCATAAATACATACAGCTGTTTTTAATGCTGAATCCTGCCTTGGGAGACAGCCCTTAATATGGGCC
This sequence comes from Rhagologus leucostigma, assembly GCA_013397725.1. NCBI lineage: Eukaryota > Metazoa > Chordata > Aves > Passeriformes > Rhagologus > Rhagologus leucostigma. The sequence continues at coordinate 207,621 of VZTD01004601.1, read as the reverse complement.
TTTGAAAACCACGTAAACACGTCCAGTCTTTTTCCTGTTTCAAGTCTGTAATTTCCCCTCCATTGCTTTGCACACTGTCACCATCCTTACTAGTTGTGGGTGTCCATGGTGCAGGATATTCAAAAACTCTGGGCACATGGGTACTGCAGACAGCCTGAGAGGTGTCTGTGGAGCAAACTTGGACGCACCCACCGATTCCTGGAATCCCACCACAGTCACAAGTGGGAAAAGAGCCCCCTCCGTGCTAGGGCTGTGCTTGCCATCACAGAATCACCTGGAGCACTATCAGTGGCTTACACTGGAGAAAAGGCGAATTTTCCTCCCATTAGCAAGAAAAGAGGAAAATGAAGCATAAAATACCTGCAGAGGATGGGTTTGGATTGCAGGAACATTTACTACCAGAGTTATATTCCAAGAGGCTTTCACAGTCAAACTGCTTCACCTTTCCAACACAGCCACTACACAGGTTTGTATAAAACATCTTTTTCATGTTAATACACGTTTCCATTTGTCTATAAGCAGGAACAGAAGCAGAGACAGTGGAGAGCTGAGCTCTGAAAGGCCAGCCCCAAAGGCTGATGAGGAGTGTATGTGTCTGCATCCCCCAGGAGGCTGGTGTCACACACACACAAGAGTGCAAACAAGTAAGGAAAATAAATTCATGTCTGACTGCAAAATGTTCCCATAAATCTCCCATGCAGCAGCACTTCTGTGATTAATCCTGACACAAAGCACAACATTTAGCAGCCTAAACCCAAACATATCTGCAAACAGTAGGACTCATGAAACAATGTCTTTGTTTAGAGCTGCCCGTGTGCTGATTATCTGCACTCTGTCAAGGGCTCCATTTTACACTGGAAGCCTTTTCCTCTGTGGAGGACAACTCCTTAGAGTGTCTCTCCACTACCTGACTGCCAGTATTCATTGCACCTCAAGGAATTTAATAAATTTCAGACTTCTGCTCTAGAAAATGAGACTGAACTCAGCCAGGGGGTTCAAAAGTTATTGGTGAAGACAAAGGGAGAAAGAGGGGGAGGAAAGGAGGAGACTGCCAAAACCAGAGACACAGGGGATGATCTCATAACCCTCCTCTCCTCGGGAAACCATGAAAATGTGATCGGTACAGCTCAACCATGACACGTAAGAGCTGGATTAGAGTAATGCTTTTTTCTCATGCTTTCACATGCCACAAATATGGAATATTCATTTAAGCAATAACTTATTACAGCTTCTGGAAAAACTATGAAATAACTGTTAGGAATTAGAATACAGAGACATAGGCTGCAGAGCACAAACCCACAAACTCTCACCTTGCAGACCATCTCTGTCAGCTCAACCAACACAAATGGAAACCAACTCTGCTTTCTAACATGCACAGGATCAATGGAATGGTGAGTGATCCTTGCAAAGATGAAGATCAAAGAGTGGAAAAGCATAAAAAAGGCTGGTGTGCCTGTACAAACTGTTTTCATCAAATCCCTGCAATGTAGTCACACCAAAACAGATTTTCTTGAGATGTATGATTAGGGATTATGATCCTTCAAAAATTCCAAAATCCTGTGGGAGGAGATCAAATTATTATTAGTATTAGTATCATCATCATCATTTCCCATTTCAACTACACTACAACTTAAAATATACTATGTATGTGCATTTCTAAGTATGCATCATATGAAAAAATGCTTTTTTCAGACAGAAACACAAACATAAGCTGGCATAAAACATAAAAAGTTTGGAGAAAACAGTTCTTCCACATAGCAATACAAATGGATAGTTTCAACCTAAATGAAAACATTTTGCAGAACTATAAACATCTTAAAAAATTAAAAGGAGAGTGCCTCTTCACTCTACGTTTTGTTCCATATACCTTCTCTAATTACGCAGGCGTAGTCAAGGGCAGATTGGCAAAAAAGCTGGCAAACAACATGAAGAAACTCAGCACAGATAAGTGGAGTTGGAAAAAGTTAACCTTGCCTAGTGAACAGAAAAGTACAGATTGCATCGTGTTGGATGCTGATCACGTCTGAAAATCTGGCTTAAATAAATATATGAGAGAAAAAAGTAAGAAAGCCAAGATGCCTCTATCTTCCTCAAGCCAGGTTTTGAAGCCTAAATTTAAGAGAAGAAAAGAGGCAGTTTTCATTATTACATGGGGATGTTGAGATACTGCTGACAGTTGTCAGGAAATCTTAGGTCACGTATTAATACTAGAGCTGAGTTTTGGGTTTAGGTATCCAAATGCACAGACTTATGTACCTTTAAATATTTTATCAAAGGAACAATTTACATTTCCAAGCATAACGCTGTCATAATTTTAGACACATTATACCTAAGAAAGAAGGGAATGTTTTGTATACAATGTCTGCTGTCTTTCATCCTTAAAATAAAATTCAACTATTATTGCCATTTCTAGAGTTTAAGAAAGCATATTACAATATGTATTCCTTTGAGTAGCTTTCATTCTCCTAAAAACTATAAAAAACACCCTCTAAAATGCAAACAAACCTTGAAACACCATTCACTTGAAGGTGTAATCACTTGGTTAGTAATTTTAATTATAGGATACAAGATGTTTTACAGAGTCATGGGGCACAAATTAAAGTAGAGCAGCTCAATGCACTGATTATTCCTTTGGTGTCTGAGCGCCCTCTGCATCTTTTGAGGTGCACATTGATTTAAAAGTCTGCTTTAAACAGATTCCCAACTCTTTTTTCTCTTTTTTCTCTTTTTTCTCTTTTTTCTCTTTTTTCTCTTTTTTTTCTTTTTTCTCTTTTTTCTCTTTTTTCTCTTGCCAACCACTCCCAGGCATGACTTTTCTTTCTCTGTTTTGAGGAGTAGTGGAAAGTAGGGAATCATCTTGTTGTTTTACTTGAGAATGACAAAGGTCAGTCACAGTCAGTGCATGGGGCGAGAGTGGAAGGATGAGTTTTAATTCTCTCCTTAGCCAAGGAAGCGACACCTGTGAAGTGACCTGGTGGGGGTTTGTGGCACTGTTACACAGCAATGGCCGAATTTCACCCTCAAACTCCCACACTGAATGGCCAAGTCTAGATCTGGGCAGGACAGAGCTACAGGACAGACAGAGCTTTCACTTCAACACACGAACAGAAGCCGGCTGTGCACTCGAATTGCTGGCTGTTCTTTGCTCCTACAGCATTTTTCAAATCCAATTGGGTGAGAGAACAACTACTAGCTGGTAGTAGTTGGAAGGTTTGGCAATTTTATTTTACTTTTTTTTGCAATTAGCTACATTGAGTAACCTTCTACATTAGAAATGGTTAAAACAGCTGAAAAGTACCTGCAATATATATTGCTTACAAAATGTTTCAGCAGTCAGTGACGTGTTCATGCAAGAGCTGCGAGGGGGTTTGTGCTGTCTGAACAGCTCTACTCCAGGGCTTCAACTAAACACTGTCAATGCTTCTACTAAACAGTATTGCAGCAACTGCAGTTTCAGAAGCATTGCCACACAGACAGGGATGAAAGATCATATGCCACTGAGAACGCAGCAAATCCAATAGGAACAGGCTCAGGTTTTGAGCTGGCCTTAAAGGGACACTGATAATGTGAGGCTTTGAACATGCAGGGCTTCCCCAAAGTCCAAGGAAAAAGAAATATGAGGGTGTTGGGATCACAGAGAAAACTTCTGTGGCCAGAAGAACAAATGGACAGCTGGACTAATTTTGATCTATGCCTCACTGAACTGTACTTTACACCAATTTTTAACTACATCGTTTACTCCAGGATGTGAAGCCTCCAGTTGCAGAGACTGAGGAAAATAACGTCTCTGTGACCTGTTTAGGATGATGCTTTTTCTACTCTAAGATGTATCCATAACATATATATACTGCCTGTCCTCCCCCATCATCACCTCTGGAACAGAGCTTCCAAAACCACATTTTTCAGTGGTTTTGTGAGAAATCACCATGAGCTGAAAACAAAAATCCCTAAAGGGCAGGTTCCCAGCTGCTGTGATATGGAAAGTTTCTCAGCCTCGGGAAGAATTCTCTGATAAAAATGAGGACCCCTTTAATACCATACCAGCTTTGTCATTTACTGAGTATGTAGTGGGAGACCCAGGTTCAGCTGCCTGCCCTGCCAGCTATAGTGGAGAAACTTGCAACTCAGTTTCCCACAGTCATACAGAATAACAGTCCTTGCTCAGAAACAAAAAAATCCCACATTTTTCTGGCCAACAGCCCCACTGCACCTTTTCCAGTGTTCCAGAGTTCTCTCTCCCTTTGAGTCAATCTAATTTATGTATTAAAAGCCAAGATACATAAAAGATTCACTCTTTCCTGCAGCATAGCCTTTCAGTCACCTGGCAAGGAGACACCAGCACCATCATTAACTGAACAACAAAATGTTACATCTTTTTCTCTGACTACGTGAAAAATAAGAATCCTTTGGGTAAATCTTGACATAATCTTCACAACCCAACATTTACGTAAAGTCATGGGGCAATTAGAGAACTGGGTGAAAAAATGCACATGGCAGGTTATTATTAAATTATTTACAATGTAATTGCAGCAGATCAGGTGCACAGCAGAAATCTTATCCAACTTTTGCCCTTCCAGATTGGCTTTGGACACTTCCTTCAGCAGCAGCGGGTGCTCTGCAGCTGTTGAGCTGCTGGTGGATCTGGGTCACAGCCCTGCTGAGGAAACAGAGCAGGGTTTGGATTCAGATCAAGTCCTGCTGCAAACTGGGGCACACTCTTGGGAAAGGGGACTGGCTGGAACAACCACAATTAAAACTCTTACACTGAGCTGCTTGGACCAGTGAGGAGCTAAAGGCCTGATTCTGCTGTGCCCCACTGGACAAAAGCACCTCAGTTCTCCCCGCCTTCCCTCCCTCCTGTCCTGTATCTCTCTTTTGATGTGGTGGGCCTTATTTTGAACCTCATTATGAGCTCTTTGAAGCAAGAACCACGTTTTCCTATAGGTCCATAAAGCACAGAGTACAGCTGAACTTGCAGGGATGTTTCCAATAACAGTTCAGTCATTTAGATAATGTTCTCTCCGAATGACTGAGTGATGCCAGCCATGTGTTGAGCAACGCTCTCTCTATCCCAGTAAATGAGGAACCCAGAGCTTGCATGAAGTCAACTACCCAGAAAGCCCACAACAATTGAACTTGGTTTGTTGGCTCTAAGGAGGCAAAGATCTGACATCTGCACTATTAATACTGAAAAACAGCCTCCTCCTGTTTTATCTTAGAGTGCCTGTGGTCCACTTATGTTGCCACATATCAAAAGGGCAATAAACAGCACAGCTTAGTGATTTTATTACTGCAGTATGTTATGGTGGGAGTTAACAAATAGGTAATAAGATAGGCTTCCAGTTGTAGTTTTTAGGGTACTGTTACATGCAACTCAGAGCAATGGTGACCCAAGAAACATTACTGAACACATTTGCACTTTTTATTGTTGTGCTTACAGGGAGATTTATGTAGGCTTTTTACAGACCTAAAATGGTTGTGATAATTTATGGCCACAAGATATTGCTTATAGAAAATTTTTTGAGACTTCTGGGTACAGACTGCCAAAAACTATAAAATCTAGCTCTGAAACCTTGAAGAAAAGAGCAATAGGCTATTCAGTTTGTGTGTTAAACCACATCTGTGTGCAACATACAGTAGAGTACTTTAATGCTAAATTATTCCAAGATGAACAACCTGCACAAAAAAACCCCCAAACACACCCCTCCTCCTCCAAAAACCCTCACCCAAAACATTCCTTTCCAAACTTCTGCATCTCATGCTTTATGCCACATTGCAAGGACTCTGCTTCAGACCCATAAAGTTATTGATTTAATAAATCCACTCTTTAGAAAACCTCCTTATTGGGCACCCAAACTTCAAGATGCCTGACTTTCAGCAAGTACTATGGCAAGGCAGTAGCCTTTCCCAATTTTAAGGCAACAACTCTGTTTCTGTCCTGAGCCACACTTTCCACCATATAAGAAAATCAGTCTCACAACGGGCAGCTGAGGCCTGGGAACTGAGATACAACACTTTAGTGAACCATAAATGAGCTAGATTGACAGAACTTTTTAATGACAACATTCTTAAAAACATTAAAATGGTATGTAAAAGCTGCATTTTAATTTTGATCCTCCTAAACAACATCAGCAAAAGGCCAATAGAGATTTATGGCTTCATAACAAAATAAAGTGGATGTATGTCATCTTGTCCTGCTACTGGCAGAGACAAGGAGGGAGGTCAATGAGAAAATGTTTATTATTCTATTTTGTACTAAGAAAAATAAATAAAATCACAGTTAATCAGATGAACTATTTATAAATCACAACATGTAATAAGAGATGGCAGACATTATAGCGAAAAAAAAATTCCCCTAATTTATTTTTACTCTGGTGGTCAGCAGAGCAGGGACAGTGGAAAACAGAGCGTAGCAAAGTGTGGCATTCCAACCTCATTCCTACCTTAATAGGCTTGGTGGGGCCCCCTGTTTGCAACTGGCAAAACTCCAGAAATTACCCCACAATATCTGTCTTAGCAGGCTCAGCAGGAGAGCCTGCAAACAGCCTTCACCCACTGAAAGCCTTAATTTCAGCTGACCCTGCCAGAACTGGGATATTTTCAGCATACAACCCAGAGCATACCAGCTAAGCAACCAGCAGCTCTCTAGAGAAGATACAATTTTGAAACTCTTCCACTTGACTCTTTATTGCAGAAATGCATCTCTTTCCCTTAGAAGAGGGTAAAAATTAATTTTTTTACAGGGTGGGTGACTATGCATGTATACAAAGTGTTTACTCATGCAGAGCCCTCTCTTCTAAAAGTTCTAGAATTAGTAAATTAACAAAAAAACTGTTCACTAAGCTGGTTTTTTTATTCAATCTACAAAAAGCAGACTTGACAAGAATTTTAAAAAATCCCAAAACAACATAAATAGATGTATCAATAGTTACCTTTCCATAGGTTGTCAAACATTATGAATGCTTAGTTTGAGAATAAGGTGGTGTGATGTCACCTACTTGTGACAGAACCAAATTCCATAAAGAATAATTTAATTATCACTTCTGGATATCAGTTATAAGTGGAAATTTGGTTATGTAGGGTAGATGATCCACTATAAAACCACTGTGTTTACTTTTTTTACACAGCTTTCAGCCATCATAAAAATCTTTCTTGACCTTCATGGCTCCCAGTTTTCAATCTGGCAGATTGCCTATTCTAAAAATAGGTAAGATATTATAAATCAAAACAGAAAATGTGACTTTTCAAAGTTGAACAGACATGAAGAACCTTACCGTCTACCACAGTGTTTCAGCAAAACATCGTAATGCTGGAACACAAAAAGAAGTTGTTACCAGTCATAAACTCTAAATTCATTCCTAGAAATCAAGATTTCCTCGAGTGGAATATAATGTACATGAAAAGAGAAGAGAAAAAGGCTGTGAGTGGTCCATATGGACTCTCAGTGTCACTAACATATAAAAGAAAAAAACCCCACAGATCAGTAGCCTTACTAAATATTCATTTTCACTTAATTCAGCTAAGTTGCTGAAGTGACTGTATTTTGAAAGGGTAGAAAAAGAAATAAAGTCTTCCCAAGAGGGAATAAAGCAATGAGCTGTTACATACGAATAAGTAAAAAGTTAAGTATGCTCATGAGATTGTGGAAGTAATTATTTGATGGTTAGTTAATTAAATTAAACACCAGCTTTAATTCTGTATAGAACCAGAGCTTTTATATATTAAACACTTACATAAACTGCAACCAATTTAATTTCAAACTTTTGGGTTTACCGAGATTGCTCTTTGTATTCCTAAGAAATTCAAATGCAAGGAGCACATTTGAACATATGCCCTTGCTGATCAAAAATGAAACAAACTGTAAGATCCTTGTCTGACAGCTGAGGAAGCAACTGAAACTCTAGATATCATTTTATTCCTAGACACGACCACTTTGAAACAGGCCAGGCTCTACCAGGTGGGAGCAGCAACGATAGCGCTGCTTCACTCAGCAAAACTGATGTATCTACATAAACTACTAACATGGTGTTGGTTTGGCTGTTGAACTCCATGGGTGTAGAAATTCTTTCCTCTGTGAAGTAAACAGAAGAAGGCTGGTGTGTGGTAAACTCCATCCAATCCAATCCAATCCAATCCAATCCAATCCAATCCAATCCAATCCAATCCAATCCAATGGAGTTATCCTGGAAAACCCTAGGCCATGCCAGCCCCTCAGCAGCAGCGACGTGGGCACTGTGTCCCGCCTGTTTGCTCAATGACAACAGGTTGGCTCAGCTCTGCTTTCCCTGATTGTGTTTTATCTGTAAAACCTCTGTGAAAAAGGCTCTTCTCTAAGCAGAGAGAAGTCAACACCTGGCACAGTGAAACCAGCAGAGAAAATATGGAATAAAGCAGAGGCACACTTTTAATAAAGGTTTGTGTGTTGGTGCCCACAATAATGCAGGCCCAGCCCACCAGAAGTGCCCCTATGTCACAGAATGGAAACCTCAGCTGGCAGATCCCAGCATTCACACTGCCGTGAGGGGTGTGGACACAATGCAGGTGGGAGAGATGACAGCTTCTGGCCTCCAGACCCCATAACTTGAAGGGCAAAATCAGGGGAACCTGGGGCAGGCCCAAGTGCCACAGTGTGGAAGGAGCGGGGCAACGCTCAGTTACAGCCTCTCTCTAAGCACACCAGCACCATTTCCCAGATGTCTTCCTGTTCCGCAGGGCAGTGCAGCCAGAATGAAAAGCACTTGGCTCGGGATGCTGCTCAGATGCTCTGGTGGAAGTATGAATATCTGACTTCTCCTGTTACCAGACCACCACAGGGTCCACCCCTCTGCCAGGATGGTGCTTGTTTTCTGAAGTCTTGGGACTCATCACTGACTCCACATGTTCAAAGAGCATGGAAAAATGTCTGGTTTTTTTTTCTCTTCCCTCCAGATCTACACTAAAATGTACTTATTTCCTTTCAGTTTCATCACTATGGTCCGCGGTTTTATCATCACAGCTCCTACTGTGATAATGTTCTGCCTACGCTAAGATTTTGTACTACTGTCAGTGACAGGCACCCACCCAGCTGTGCAATCTACTACTCCCTCAGGTGATATTAAACAAACTTCTCAGAGGCTGAATCCAGAAGTCTGCACCCCAAAATGAGCACCGAACCCCAGGCTGTGACCCCCTCAGTCTGTGTTCTCAAACTGATGGACTGTGGAGCTGATGTTCCCCTCTGACAGCCTTGGGAGGGCCCAGGGAAGGAACCGTGTCTGCTCTTGCGTCTGTGTGCAGATGAACTTTTTATCATATAACTTATAAATGTGCACCAGCAATATCTGCTAAATGGCTGTACATCTCTCTCCAAAATTGTAACAGGCAAATTGTCTTGATATTTAAGACAAAATACCAACTGCGGCGGCGGGGAGAAATCTTGTAGGCAGAAAATCTGTTTTCCTTAAATTTGACTTCAGCTCTGGGAACTACATAATTCCTTCTCAAGCGCCCCAGAGTGGCTCCAACCTCTTGCCTGCTCAGACAAAGCTAATGAGCACATTTAAAGCTTGAGCTTTACCTAGTCCTGGTGCTTGAAAATGCAGAATATGTAAAACTCCCCCAACAAACGCAGGTTCCAGTGCTGAGAAGGCTTAGCCTCCTAATCCCACTGTGTTCAAAAGAAAGTTGCTTTGTTTACATGAATTTGGCTTTCAGAGTTTTTCCCCAACAATCTGGACAAATTTAAATCAGTAGAACATTCAGGCAAAGTTACAGATTTCAGTGCACAGAGAGCTTAATGTCCTGCACCTCCTAACACACAACAGACCTTCTTTAAACTCCAAACAAAGGCTGGAGGCTGTTTTGTAAAAAGAAAAATCACTGCAATAGGTCAAGATTTTCTGGATAATGGGAGTCTCAATAGAATATGCAGCCACAGCTGCCTTGTCTGAGGGCAAGTGATGCCTGAGATATCACCAGATATCAGAGAGGACGTTGCTGGGCTGTAGCCGAGCAGCAGAGAGATTAGATGTAGCCAGGACACTTAAATCTAAGCAAATAATTTCCAAACTCATAAGTCATAAGGTACCCCAGTGTTCTAGGCAGCTAAGGCAACTAGAAATGCAAGCAGAATATATAATTTTCTTGTACTCCAACACCAAACAGAAGCACTGAGAGAACGGCAGCTCTTACTGTCACTGACTTCCAAGTAAGTCAGATCCTTATTTCCTGGAGGATTTGTGCCTTTATTTCTCAGCATGATGTCTGTGCAAACATGCTCTTCTTCCTTCCCTCCTCCCCCATCCCAGCCTCCCCATGTTCCACTTTTATTTTTATTTGGAGTACAAAAAACACCCAGCAGCAGGATAAGGGCAAAAGAAGGGGGTGGGGAGAGGGAATTACAATGGAAAGCCCCTCCGGACTACATTCTGTAACCAAATAACTGCAGGTTCTGCTCCAGGCCAGCCCATTTTTCCTCTGGCTGTTGGCTATTCCGCCCTGCAGAAAAGGGCTCTTATTGTGCTCTGCACAGGTGCATAGAAAGGCTCCTAAAGAGAACTCCCAATGAACACAAGGCATAAACAAACTCAAGTGTGGTCTTCTCTTCAAGAAAATAATTCAGCCAATGTGAAACTCCCCCCTTGTAATAAATTAGCTCCTAAGAGTATTCAAAAGCTGACCTCTGACCTCCTCCTGTATTATTCTCATGACCACCAGTGGGAGAGGAGGTCAAGTTGGTCAGTTCTTCTCACCAGTCACTGATGCCTCTTTAGCAAAGGAGGGGTGGGGGAGGAGGGAAAAGAGAAAGAAGAAGAGAGGGAGGGGGGAGAAAAATCAAATTTGCTTCTCCATTGAAACATGGGCTTAGTAAGTAAACCAGGAGGCCCAAGCCTTCCCCGGCAGGCGTCCAATTTTACAACACATTTGTAAGTGTGCTGCTGTCTAAATATCCTGAACACGGGGAAATTCCACACCATGGCTACAGCCAGGGGCCGGCCCTGCGCCGCCAGCTGCCGCGGGATCCTTCCCTCTGCAAAGCCAGACCACGGAGAGCCGAGGGAAAGGCCACAACTGCTTTGGCCGCCTCACTCACACACACCAGGCTCCTCTCCTCATTGGAAGCCTATGAAGAAGGTTTGGGTGCTAAAAATAGAATAATTTGTTAAGTGGCACATTCCACCTACCCGTGGCTGGCACATGTTAAGTTCATTCATACTCACAAGACATTCCTTGCCAATCTTTTCCAACATTTTTCACTTAGTGGGCACTAGTTTTCTCAATAATACAGCATGGTATTGTGTCAGATAACCTTTGTCAATAAAACCACAAATTAATTTGCTTCCCGTGTCACATGCAGTTTCATAGGAAACCCCTCTTTTGATAGTCTGGATAGTTACAGGACTCCTGGTAAATGGAGTCCTCTGGAAAGTATTCCAACTATCTGTAGCTGGCCAGAACTTGATTTATTTTGCCAGTGTATACATCAGGCTGGGCTGTGAAAAGAGCCCACTTTTATTTTTATTTGCAGTACAAAAGCTGCTCTGTAGTTTCAGTACCTCCCATTGCCTGGATACTTCTCCGTCACCTCTGCACTTTGCATTGCTGAGAGGGAAGACCGAGACTTTCAGCAGAGGAATACATTGAATATTATCCTTGTCAGAAGGATATTAATCTCAAAGTCCATTTCATTACCTCTCAGCAAAGAAGAGCATTTTTATCTCTTGCATTCATCAGTACATAATACTTCTTCTTGGCAAATCATCTCCACTGTATCCAAGCTCCTTCCTGTGGCTCCATGATAAAGTCTTCCAAGTCACTGCTTTGCAATTACTCTATAAAACTATAAACAAGTGAACATTTTCTCATTAATTAAATCTAAATTGTATAATTCTGTTATAGTTTAAATGATGGTATAGTTAACTGAAGATGAGAGCTGAACACATAAAAGGTAAGAGAACAAAAAAGGCAACACATCTCCATGCAGACAGAATGAATATGTTTTTTTCCCTAATATTGTTCAAGTCATAATAAAATTTATTTTATTTATATTTATAAATATTCATATTTATATTTATATTAAATTATGTGCCAAACCGGCACATAAGGGAAATTATATTCTTGGGACAGAAAAAACCCAACCCAGCATGGCATCTTTTAGTTCAGTTTTAAGTTGTACAAATTTTGTAATGAGTTCATGTTGTTTAAACAATTTTTCTACTCTTGTTTTATACTCCACAGTTCTTCCCAGTTTTGTATAATATCACTGTACAAGACTAACTTATAACCTTTCCTCTGGGAACTATATGAATTTTTAAATTTAGCTACTGAAGTGTATCCCTCTGATGAAATTTTTCTTTTATTAAGTTAAAGTGATTTTTATCTTTTATCTTAGCAAATCAAACAAGTAGATCAAACAACTTGGAATGAAATACTGTAGTCATTCTAACATTAAATACTACATCTATTGTCTATTAGCTTTCAAATACGGATTTCCATTTCTGTCTGTTTGGACACAATGCAAGAACATAAACAGATACTGTTGACTCCGACATGACTCATCCCAAACCAAACTGGTGCATTTTCCAAGAGAGCAAAGAAAACCTGATAGAAACATCGCACAACCAGCTACTCTAAATGACCCAAGTTGTGATGGCAGTCAATTACTCTGAAAAAGAAAGCACGAATCACAGTGCAGCCCATAACCACAGAACTTCCTGCTTCACTAAGGTGACGAATGGTAGGACCTAAGCTGTCAGTTTGATTTCAAGAATCCGAACATTTCAGAATAAAAATGCAGCTGAGATAATTGAAACAGCTAAGTATTCCAAGGCAAGGCGACTGGTGATCTCACAGTTGCTTAATGATCTGAGTAAAAACAAGCAGCATGATCAGGTCTCACTGGATAATTCACAACCAAACACCATCATAAGGGGCTGTGCTTGTCTCATGTTATCAAATAATACAGATATTAAAATTTAATGAAGCCTGACATACCTAGGTTAGTTCCCTGCTCGATAATCTTAGTGCCAGATTTCCTATAGCTTTTCCCCAGGAGCACAGGCCCTGTTTTCACCATCTTTACCCACACAGGATGACTATTGGTTCAAGCTGAGTGACTGAAAAATGAGGGAACCGATGCACAGGGCTTGGAGGAGGCTGCAAACTACAACATATTTCTCCTACACTTCAACTCCAGCCAGATACCTGAGGTGATGAAAGCCTTCAGGACAATGTCTTTTACCAGCTGGCACAGCACAACCATCAAATTGCTGCACATGAGGCAGAATCTGGAATCATGCACAGAATTTGATGGGCTGTAGACTGAATGGAAAAGCTTCTCTGTATTCAGCCCTAATAAACTTACTAGGGAGATGTACTAAATTTCATACAGGTCATGTGGGGATTCCTCCGTTGTTTCATGATAATAGATATTAATCATGAGATCTGTGAGGCCATTAATATCCATTAATGTCACTGTAAGCCAGTGAGTGCCCAAACAGGACTCTTCTCTCACAGCCCACACTGTGGTCTTCTGTGGGAGCAGTGTAAGCCTAAAGCCAGGGTGGAACTGAGATGATGTTCGACTTGTTCATCAGTGATTGCAGGAGGGGTCGCTGCCTCTTCAGCAGTTCACTGATGGTACAAAGCTGGGAGGAGCAGCCGAGAGCCCCGAGGGCTGTGCAGCCCTTCAGAGAGACACAGCTTGGAGAGATGGGCAGAGAGGAACCATCTGACATTCAGCAAGAGCAAATGGGGGTCCTGCACCTGGGCAGGAACAATCCTGGGCACTTGTA
>VZTD01004601.1:69664-193441 GCA_013397725.1 Rhagologus leucostigma | reverse complement strand
ATATTCCAGAACTGTCTGCACACAATCCTGTGTTGTGTGCTCTGGGATGGTCCTGCTGGAGCAGGGAGGTGGGACCAGGTGAGCCACTGTGGTGCCTTCCAGCCTGACCCATCCTTGGATTCTGAGATTATGATTACCTCATAGTTATGATTAACTATCCTTTCCTCTCTCACTCCACCCGAAACCTGCTCAGCAAATATTGCCTGATGCATAAAGAAAAAGCAACAGTAAAAATGCAAATAAAATTACATACATTGTCACCCATTAAATTACAAGGTAAAACTGCTGCCCATTCTCACACATGCACATATTGTCATCATCCATGAATAGATCACTCGTCAGAAAAGGAGTCAATTCATAAGAAAATGGAGGTGAGGAGTGCTGATAAATACGCGGAAAGTTTAGGGCAGGAAAAGCCAAAGTTCTCTGATATTTGTAAGATTTTTGTCGATACAAGTGGAACAAAACTTGGCTACATTGACACAAAGAGCTCTCTGGAAGCTGAGAGGCCTGAACCCAAAGAGCTGCCAGGCAGCCTCTCCAGCAGCCCAGCATCTTGGGTTTGGGTTCAGAACATTTGCTCTCTTCAGCCCCACCACCAGCACTTTGCTGCTTTCAGGGAGTTGTTAGCTTTACTAAGTACCTTCAAAAGAAACCAAAAATTGCATCTAGAATGAAAAAACATCAGATACATTCCTGCAATGTTTTGAAAACATTTAAAAGCAGTCCTGAATTCAGCCTCAAGTTATTCTTGGCTGATGGTGCAGTATTTGGGGGCAGGGGAAAGACACCAAAAAGCAACACAATAAAAAAGGATGTGCAGTTGAGCTGGTTGAGAGTCAAGCAGAATAAACTCAGCCATGTGGGGTAAGAGGGCCATCAATCCTCTCTAAACTTCGCTCAAACCTTACAACGAAATTGGAGCAGCACAGGCGCATTTCACCCTGCCATATTCCCCATGTATTTCTCTCATGTTCAGCATACAACAGATTTGATCTGGGGGGGCTGGCAGGTGTCAGAAACACAGATGCAAGTCTTCAACACCCTGCACTCCCTCTGTTGTGTCACAGAAAGCAAAGAGGATGAAAAAACTGCTTAGGCACAACTTGCCCAATTCTGAGGGTCATTTCTTCTTCCACACTACAAAGACAAATTTATTTCAGAGAACAGAATTCCTTGTGAATCCTTCTATAGATTCCTCTGTTCATAACTAAAATAAAAAGCTTTAATGCCATTTAATTTCCTATATGTTCAAATATTTGGTAAACTGAATCTTCATGTGTTTCAGAGACTCCTTAAAAATTCTGAATGGCATTGCCCTGGAAGTAAAAACTGAAACACACTATAAGTTAAATAACTTCCAAAATTCAATTTAGTTTTCATGACAGATGCGTGCTAATTTGTGCTTTCTATTTAAATTAGGATTAAAAGTATTTTATCTTAATCTGTTTGTAGAAAATAAACTCACACAAAACCCCCCATCCACTCCATTTCTGGATAATCCATTGTAACTTCAGCAAACCGTTATTTTATGAAGTCTAGCTGTATGTGACTGATAAGTACATTAAATTGAACCACTGGAAGTTTCCCTATACTGATAACATCACTCAGCAGGTTTCAAAATTGTAGCAAAATTTTTAAAACTTGTTAGATCTGCAGTGTTGAACTCCTATGGTTTTAGAGAACACGACCTGCTTTTACCTCCATAATGAGACCAATTCAGTAAAAACAGGGAAGTCTACCTGAAAGTGATTCAACACTAAACTGTGTTACACTCTCTAGTGTAAAAATAATTTGAATTACATCGACCTAAATCTAAATTTTTCATCATTTTCAGGTTAACTATTTTGGTAGTGATTTCTAAAATGAAGAAATGAACATCACAAATTGTAAGTGATGCCATGGAATGACTCCTCATCTCTGACAGACTCCTTGCCAAATTCAGCCCAAATCTGGGCATACTTCTGGTTGCCCTGAAGGTGTAAGGGCTTTTTGTTCAGTTTTCTAAGAGAGCAGTGCTGATTATTTAGAGGCTGAGGAGCAGATGTTTTCCAAACCATGAAGTTTTGAAAGATTTTTGGTTTGGAATCATCCAAAATTGGAATAAAATCTCCAAAAGTGTTGTGAAACACAACTGGAATTAAAAAAAAATCAGAATATTCTTTTTATAGTTATCTGAGATTTAGTTCTTGAACTAGATCAAATCATTTAACAAAAAGATACTGCTGAATTCTTCTAAATATTAACATTAAATGAGCTGTGAAGAAAAACGAAGTTAATATATGAATTAGGTATTCCAGATTTAAGGCTTATAAAATGGGTAAGAAAAGACGAATGAAGAGATTTGCCTGAGTTAAGGCTGCTGTAAGGCACAACTGGACCATGCATGTTTCCATAAAAAACCCAATGTCTCCTTTCTGCTCACTAACAAATGGCAAATACCATTTATCCAGTGGGCAAATAAAAACCAAGATCCATTTCTCAAAATTGCACATTCACTCCTTTTCAGGAAAAACGCCTCCTGAAATCTCCATCATCCTCGGCTTTACCAGCATGCAAAAATAACTATTTCCTGGGTTTATAAGCAGTTTGCCAACAGCCTCTGCAGCAGGGAAGCAGGGAAATTTTTTCTGCTTTGAAGTATCAGGGAAGGCCTGAACTGTCCTTGTTTATGAATGAGTTTAGGATCCAGTGAACTAGAAAACAACTGTGCCGTAACAATCTGAACTAGAAAAGACAAAAATGCTCTATTCTGGCCGACTGTACCCTCTCTTTAATGTTAAGCCGTGTTTAACTGCAAATATCTCTTTCACAATTAGGTATAAAAGCTGGTTTATTTTCTGAACTTCATGGGATTTTTACACATGGGTTTTTTTTCCCCCCACTACAGAGTTGTTCTTTCTAGAAGTGTTTGTAGGCAATTGGTTTTAAAAGGGCTCCAGGGGGCTTTTCCCTACTGTGTTAAGCTGTTTTGATATTCTTTTACAAGCACAGTCTTAAAGTTGTTCTCCCAGATGCATTGTCTTACTAATCAGCTTTATGAGGTTCAAGGTCGCCATTCAACATTAATTATTCATTGTACAATTCACAGCTGGGGATGATGCTGAAAATGGCAAATCATATGAGCGTGGAAAAACACATTCATTGAGCATCTTCCCCATGTTTCTTCAGATCAGAAGGAATAAGAAATCAGAAGGAAGAAAAAAAGTGACAAGATAAGTATGGTACTGTGGAAATCATGCCTAAAGATCACCTCTAGGAATATCTGTGGCTTTCCTGACTTTATACAGATGTTTCCAGTGACCTTAAAATTAACTACAACAGAAAAAAGGCAGGTTGTGGGCATTGGTATAAAACAGTCCCATGTCCAAGCTAAGGCAGCCATAATGAAATCACAAAGAACAAACGAGATATTTAAAAGGCATTGGTTTAAAAAGTCAAAATGCTTGAGAGAAAAAACCTCCCTGTGAATGAAAATTTGTAGCATGGGAAGAGAGCATAAATATCTCACATTTATAGCAGTACTTGTATATGTTTTAAATCTGTGAAGTGCCGATTTTAGAAAGGTTTTTTCTTCTTCTTTAGGCACGCCAAGGCTTGTCACACTTTGACAGTGGCAGGAATGATGTCACCAGCAAAAAAAAAGCCTTTTTTTAAAGGGCTATTTAGATTTTGGCAAACTGGTGTGGGCAAGCTGCTCCAACAGATTCTGCCTGCTCTCTGCTCTGCTGTACTCATTCCTTAACTTATTAAGGATTCAAGAACAGTTGAGGCTTTGAAACAGTGCAGAAGCAGAGCCAAAAACTCCTATTATAAGTCTAATTATTCTCAGTTCCCTCCATACACATTCTAACAAACATAGCACTTCTCTTTGTACAATATACTGGCTTAACCGAACCTTTTTTAATGATAGTACCATATTAAAGACCTTCTGTTTTCTTTTCTGGTGTCCTGTTTTACAGTTGAAATACAAAATACTTGCTGCCTCCACTCAATCACACTTCTGAAATTACTCAGTGTCTCCTGATAGTACTTCAGCAATTATTTTTATCTGCAGCTGGAATGCTTTTCTTTCCTCTGCATCTTAATTTCTTGGTTTGTTTAGACAAAACATGCTAAGCTGATTTCAAAAATATGGTTTACAAAGTGCAGGTCACTGCTAGATGTTATTTAATACTTTCAGGCTGATGCTGTGTGTTCAGAAATGTGGGCCCTGTGCTGATTCTCTTGTCAATAACAACTGAGCTGACAAATGGACCTGATTCAACACAAATATTGAAATTGATACCTTAATTCTGGCACAAAATTCTTGTTCAGGTTCTTTTCACAAGCAAGTTATATTTTAAAACATTATCAAGTCCTAAAAGCTTGCAGTCACACACGTGTGCATCAATAACCATGTGCATTTACAAATGGTTTTTCGGTTATCAAGTACACTCTGTTTTTCTGCATGAATGATTTTTTATGATGGCTTGGGAAAAACTAAAGCAAGTTTTAACTACCCACCTTATGCTGCCTGCGTGCTATGTTTCTTTTTTTAACAACTGAATGCTTACAGCACAGAATTTCATTGCCAACAAAATAGGCAGACAAATTAGCCATATACATACACTGCTGAAAGAAACCAATTTTTACTTCCAGGTCTGTTTTATGCAGGAATGAAGCACACGAAAACACAGTTTCTCTGAGAGGACAGAAAGCAAGTGTTTAAAATGATTAAAATAATTTAGAATGTGAAACGTTATGGCTTTCGATATCATTGTAAATCTTAAAAAAAAAAAAATCCACATTTTAAACTCTTTTGTAATTTCATCAGTGTAGTTAATTTTGACTGTAAATTAAATCATGGTACTCCCCACCCCCTGAAATATATATACTTTCCAAATTCTGTCTAGAAGGTATGTAGATAGGCTGACAGAGAGCAAATTTGAGATATCAGCTACCCATTTTCTGGTTTTCTTTTCCTGTTTAAGAGTTCTGTCGTTTGCTACATGGCACCTGTTAGGACCAGTACCACCTCTGTTGTTCTCAGCAGGAAAACAGAGCTCGCAGTTTGAGCGAATACGGGTCAATAGTGGCTGCACCAGCCTGTACTGGAAGGCAAACAGCACTGATGGCTCTGAAGCGCAGGACAGTGACAGCGGCTTCATTTCAGGAGACCACATCTCTGCCTCCAGGCCTCCCACCGCTTCTCACTTCCCAGCTTTAACAAAACCTGTGCCTCCTTCACTCCCAGAGTTACACATCAGCCTGGGGATAGTTCCTGACAATTCAGCACGGGGGATCGGTTTCTCTGACATTAAATTGGGAAGGAAAAAGGAAGCATTAGGTTTTAGCCTGCTCTTGTTGAGAATCTCTGCTCATGCAGTCCCTGAGGAAAAGTGGTCCATTTAAAAAAAACCAAAACAAAGCAAAGCTTGCAAAATTTTCTGCATTTTTGTTCATTTGGAGTTTATACCAGGCTATGCCATGACCAACGTTCAACTTAACCTTTCAAGTTCGGTGCTTCAGTTTTCCCTTTGATTTCTGTTGACATAAAAGGCATTAAGTGTCTGACTTCAAAGAACAGCCACTGTGGATATTTGTTGTTCAGCATGGTGGTCTTCACTTAAATGGGCTGCTTCTTTTGTGTTTCTATTTTTTCTGTAGTTGACTTACTATATAAACATTCCGTTCTTAGCCTCTCTGTCTCACCAGTCACCCTTACGAAATATTATACAGCCTTGTATAAATTACTCTGGTAGCAAAGTGTAATGTATCCCCAGAATATTTTCCATTTCTGTAAAAATGTGAAATCACAGTGTTTCCAAAATTATTTGCAGTCACATCAAACACTATTTTGGGAAATTACCAATAATTAAGACATTAGAGTTGTACCAGCAATTCTACTCTCAAACTTCAGAGGAAATGGAAAACGCATAAGAAGGTTAATTTCCTTTCTGAATTTTACACCAGGGACTACCTCTGGAAATTGAAAGTGGCTCAGTCATTCTCCAGTCAAATTCAATTATATTTTTACCATGGTGATTTTCTTCTGTATTTATCATCCTCATATTAATTGCCTTTAGGGCATACATTTCTAAAACATTGTTCCCTTGAGCAAAGCAAGGAGGAAGAAGGCAGAAGCCACTTGTTTGCAGAGGCCGAGGTACAAAGCAGCTCCTCGGAGTGCTGTGGGCATGAGCTGTCACTGCTTCACACGCTGGACCAGATGCTCCAAATTAATGCAGCACTCCCAAACTCAATAGAGATGTATTAATTTATGCTGGTTGAGAATCTGGGACAGATTTTTGGATCACCAAATGCACAACAAGAAGCAACTCCTCTGCAGTTATTCTGGATGGAACCCTCTGGCCTGTGTTCAGGCTGAGTGTGGCTCATGGATTATAAATAGGATTCCTCGTGGCTCCCTCCCACAAAAATGGAGATAAAGCACAACCAGAGCACAACCTGCATCAAGTACTTGGGTCACTGTTTAGAAATGACATCATGATGCTGCACTGCAACCAGAGTGTGTTTTATCAGAGCTCCATCTCAAACATCATTCCTGAGACAGTCCACAGGTGTATAAAGACTCCTGTGGCATTACTGGAGATCCAGGACGTATTCCTGATGCTGTTGGTGCCTTTTTTCCCACCATACATAAACAGCACTGTGTTGGAAAGCTGGCAGCAATGTGCCTTCACCCACACTGACAGTTTGAGTGGATAATGCCACTTGGTCTAATTGCAAATTTCTGAGAAGCTTATGCTGAGGAATATGAGTTTTTTCACAATTCTTGCCAGAAAAACACCACAACACCATGAAATCCCATAGATCTTCTGGAAAAGGAGCAGACAGGACTTTCAAAAAGTTGAAGATGGGGCAAACCTTTTTCCAGTTCATCCCACTTGTGAGCACACATTCTATTGCTGAGGAAACACAACAGGTCCCAGAAGACTTCACTGGAGAGTTTGGAGGCTGCTGCAGTGCAAAGAGTTCGGCAAAACGTTGTCTTTCCTGTCCCACCTGGGTGCCCAGCACAGCTACCTCCCAGCTGTGACAGGTTCTCACTGGCCTTGCACCTGCAGCTGCAGCTCCTCCTGCCTGCTGCTGGCACTGGAAGCAACAGGAAAAACAGGTATGGGCACAGCGCAGCTGAACAGGCTCTGAGTTTTGGCAGAGGGGCAAAGTGAGACCGCAGGACTCTAGCAGGATTTGAAAGCACTGTTTGGTGCTGCCTGTATTTGTATAAGAATTGGCAGATTTCAGAAGAGAAAACAAAAGGGGAAAAAAGAGTAAATGCTGTGGACAGCAAAGGCCAGCATTCCATGTCACTCGAGGCATCGGGGCCATTGTTTTTACAAATTAATTTTGAATTTCCCACAGGGCTACTTAAGGAATCTGAAGGGCCATGTGAAAAGAAAAAAACCTGCCCTTCATGAGCTGGTATGGCCCTGTCTGGCAGGAATGTTACTGGGATGATGTAGGACAAATGGAGACCAGGATAGTGCAGAGATGACATTGCACAGGTGCAGTTACTTTTATTGCAGCAGTTTTAGAGTGATTTGCACACAGAAGGAAAAGATACAGGCCCACTTGGGAAAATCAGAAAGGAAGGTACTGCCTTATGACTTATTTTTTTTTTACACTGCTGAATGGCTGTCTCCTCACAGAGAGGAAAAAGTGGGGAGAAAACCAGAAAGGAACACAAAATTGTGTATGGGGGATAAATATGGCCCTGTATCACAGTCTCTGTGAGCTGGGAAGGCCAGAAGGACTTCATTCCCTTTCCGGTCCTTTCACTGGGTGAACTATGCAGCACACATCCCCTCTTTATGCACCAGATTCCTGCAAAATGAAATGGCATCAACAATCTCTTCTGTAAAGTGTTTTGAGACCTACTGGTAAAAAAACTCAACAAAATAGCAACCACTCTCCCGCCCCCAAAAAAAATAAATTCACCACCACCACCTAAAATTAATTTCTTCATTTGAGTTTTATGAGAATAGTGGTTGTAAACTTCCTGGCAGCATTGCATTGAACAGTCTTTGCAGCTTGTTACAATGTTGTGATTCTACCTGATCAAGGTGAACTAAAATAACAACTTGCTTTTTGCACAGCTTTTCTGATTTTTTCACCAACAGATCTCAAAACACTTTACAGAGGGGACTGTAATGGAAATAACATCACCTGACTCTTCACATGCTCAGGCTAAGCAAAAAAATTGGTGTGACACTAAGCAAAAGAACACAGAAATTGAGAGCCCTTTTCTTGTACTCTAACCAGGAAAGGAAATACTTTTCAAATAGAAAATTAACCTGACTTTTTCCCTACTCCCCTTTAGAAAACAAGGCAGTAAAACAAGCTTGTGTTTAGCCAGGGGAACTTTTACCTGCTCCAAGTCAGTTTTACAGCAGTATTTGCTATCTGAAACAGATCCATAAAAAGATAATACTCTACATCGCGGCCTGTATTGCTTTTACTGTTTGTTGAAATTTAAATGCCATATCTGTATGCACAATAGCACAATTGAGAAGAAGAAAAACAGATTGAAATTTAGACAGGTGAAGAGAATTCCTGCCTACTACCCATAGAGCTTAGGGCACATTAGCAATAAACACAAGGTGGAAACACAAGTTAACATTCCAGTGGAGACATCCCTTAAACATGAAATGCAGTGGTCTCTGTAGAGTGTTTGGGTGATCTATTACGTAAATAAATGTAGAGATTTTAAACATGTGTGCAGGTAAACCTGTGTCATTCACTCCAAAGGATAAACATTCTCATCTGTGGCCTTTGGAAACAAGAGAGAAATGAAAACGGAGGTCTTGTTTTTCTAGCACACTTCTCTGCCACTGTCACTTCACTTGAGTGATCGAGAGAAATACAGAATATATGCACTTTAGGATCAAAACCTTCCCTTCCCCCACTCCTTTTTTTTTCCTGCTAGAGACTTTTTATCAGTTTGTACAAAATTGTACAAAATGAGTTGGTTTATTGAGTAATAGCATAACTGTTTGAATTATTGAAGGAAGTGAAAAGTCACCAAAACAAACACATCCAGTCTGCTAATTTTACTCACAGTTTCTGAAGTGACATAATGCAGCTTCTTTTTAAAGCTTTCTTGGAAAAACAGCAATTTCCTGTGTTTATTTTGTCTTCTTATTTCAGAAAAGTCTCTCTGATTTGTGGCAGCAGACACAATCTACACGATAGAAAGTTTTTTACCAAGAGGTTTTCACTGATATGATCAATGGAGAAATAAAACCCTTTTAGTATCACTGCCTTCATAGATTTTTAAAGAAATATTATCACGGGCCTTTCAAATGATTGTCATTCATGGTTTTGGAAAAGAATAATCTCAAGGTTTAATTACTAGGACCATTATACAACAACTTATGATCTACTTTATGTCTTAAATTCTGCCTTAAACTTCATCCATTTTATTCTGCTGAGCAGAATGGAAACTCAGCTGGTATTTGTTATCTTGCAAGAACTGTGACAATCTGTAGTAGGGCTTTTCTGTGTTCTTAAATTACAATAGCAGTGAGAATAGAACTTTTACATGCTCATCCTATTGAAAAAAAGTTAATGGACAGCATTAAGCCAAGTGGATGAGATTGCAAAACACATTCAGTGTGCTTTTTTGCTGCTTTGACTTTAAGTCAAAACATGCATATTTATAAATGAAACAGCTAATTTTTTTAATGGGCTTTCAGCGAAGGGGTACAGCCATCCTCTTGTAAAAAGACATTTTGGTGACAAACTTTAATAATAATTCTAAATTATTTTAATACTTTAATAATACTTTTACTTTAATAATACTTTTAAATAAACTGCAACAATCAAGTTGCAAGCAATGGGAGGGAAAGAAAGTAGGAGACTGTAGATATTAAAACCCCCATCAAGTTGCATGAGTTTGCTAAAAGCACAATTTTTGTGATGAAATATGGAACGAGAGAAGTAGAAATAGCCTCAGTACAAAGTTGTCCTCCCGTAAGAACCATCCCAAAAAACAAATATCCTTTAGCCACACCATGAATCATGAAACATAGAATCACAGAATATCCTGAGCTGCAAGGGACTCCCAAAAATTTTCTCTTTTCCTACTCTGTAATATGTAAACCCTACCAATACTGAGTGAGGATAACAGACCAGTAAATTTCTCATATTTAGTACATACACCCAGTTTTATGACATAAGGAAGACTGTGCTTGTACCCTTCCCATCCTGCTTACATCTCTTTCCCCTACCTAGACACTCACTGAAAAGAGCCTCACTATGAAAACTCTCAAGTTTCTGAAGCTTTTTCCCAAAATTCATGAGCTTGAAAGAGAGCTTGAAAGAGAAACATGAGCTTGAAAGAGAAAAAGCTCACAACCAGATAATTTGAAAAGCTAAGATGAACGAATAAAAGAAGCTTTCCTATGCTTATTTGCCACTAGCAAGAAACCAGAAATAGAGATTCTGCACACAACACTCCAATTCCCACAAGAAATTTCACATTTTGTTCCCTTTTTTGTTTAGAAAGTTAACTTGAGTGTCACCTTCTCAAGCAAAAACAAACTGTTAATTTATTACAGGGATCAAGCAACATAAATGTGCAGATGCTGCACGTACCACCCACAGACTCCTGACACACACACAGGTAAACTCTCATCAAACCAGTACCTCCTGTTCAGGGAACACCACAGTGCTGACAAGTTTGCAGTAAATAACAAAGCCCACAGTCACTACATAAAGCCTGTCAGGAAAATGGGGTCAAATTCTAACAATAAAGTCTTTAGGGGGGAAGATTCTCCTTCGATATGAACGCTACTTATTCTAAAGCCTTCCAATGCCTACGGTTTCTGTGATGGCTAAATATAGAGCATAATTTACTTCACAGATTGTTTGGCTCCCTGCACGATGAACAGACTCGTAGCCAGCTCCTGACCATTTTTGCAGGGAAGTTCACTCTCCTCTTTCTGGGGAAAACGCAAGGAAGTCATGCCTGAAATTATTTGTTACCATCGTGGGGCTACGGAGTCAAATCGTCTCCTCCACAAATTCTCTGTGGAAGTCTCTCCTGTTCCCACAGCTTTGTACCCTCTCCTCAGAGAAGCGCTCCTGAGGGACACTCTGGGAACACTGCTTCCACACAAAGGCAGCAGATTCAGAATTAACTTAAATGCAAACTTCGCCACGAAAGCTTTACTAATCTTCAGACACCAATATATTCTGCAAAGCTGCATGCAAACACCTTAATGTGCTTGAGATCACTTGAAATCAATCCCACCATAACGCAAGGCAAATCCTGTGCCCAGGAAAAAAAAACATGAGTAAGAAATACACACACACACTGGGACTTTAAACCAAAGCAACAATTTGAGCTTCCACACAGACACACTGGACTACAGCAAACACAAACTGGTGGTGACAGTGGCTGGATGTCTGGTGAAATGTGGGAGCTGGAGAAATTTGGGCTTTAAAGAGAAGTTAATACTGCACATTGTTTTCTACTAGCTTCTGCTTCTAGACTCAAGCAATACCTCTGGTTTTAATACCAGCCATCTGTACTAAACTCAAAATGTATCAAAGCTGCACATCCTTAAGATACAGAAAAAAATGAATTATGAAACTGGTCACAGCCCGATGTCCTTTGTCCCTTATAAGGTGTCTGTCACTAGAAAGACAGCCAAGCTATAACATTTTGGTTGCTGATGCAAAGAAGAAAACCATTTTCTGCAGTCAGATTAGAAAATATTGAATCAGATGCCTGTAAAACACCTTTAAATACTGGATGTGTCTTAATTTATATTTTCAAGGGTTAAAAGAAAGAAATAATAGGGGTTCTGTTACATTCCAGACTTCTACCTGCATGAACAGAGATTGTTCCTGCCTATTGCTTATTAGCCCAAAAGTTGTTGGACTTTCGGGGCGGAGATGGGAGAAAGAGGAATCCTATCTCTGCAAAACCTATGGACTCGAACTAAAAATAAACCCATCTCTCCCTTTTCCCTGAAACCCCTTTCTGCTTTTGTTTGTTTGTTCTGGATTATATCAGTCTCTTTTTCATGCTGGTGAATCATGTCTCTGTCACAGCTGATTCCATTTATCTATCCTGGGAGAAAACAAAAGCTAAAAATAACCCTTTTGGGGTTTCTGGTGGGTTTATGAGAAGGGACTGAATATGTTCATTCCAAGCTTGTGTGTCACAGTTTGGCTTTATCTTTGCCAGGGCTGATTTAACCAGTACCAGTTAGAAAAAAAAGAAAAGAAAAATAAAGCTTTTTGCTGTCCATAAAATTCCAAGTTGGCTAAAATTTAACAACATCTGCGGCAAATAAAAAAGAAAACTTTTTTACTATCCAAGTCAGTACGAGAGTATTTTATTTGCAAGTGGGAGCTTTTTCCCAAAAGCAATTTGCCATTTCTTGTAATGAACAGCAGTGAAACGCACAGGTTCTGACAGGCTGGAGTATTTGTATTTAAAAGGCTTTTTTTCCTACTTTGAAAGTTTCTAACTGTGTAAAAACAGTCATTAAATTTAGAATATCATCACAACCAATAGTGAGACTCAAAGTGAAAGGGGCATTTCATCTGGTCTAGGCTGGAAATCTTGCAGGAACATTTATTTCTGTGACCTCCAGTTGTTCGTTCTCCCATGTGTGTCAGACATACCTGACTATCACTGTGAACACAGGCCCAGGAGAAGCATTTCAGCGTCTGTGGCTCTTCCTACAAAGTGACCCAGGAAAGGTTGTATTCTTCTACCCCATCTTATGGGAACTTGGTGGTTAAAGTGAATAGAACAAGGGACTTTAACAATATCAAATAATAGTTGCTGCAAAAAGGGAAAGAAAGCATCAGCATGACTGAAAACATTTTTTTTTTTAAAAAAAAGTGTAGATTTTTAAATATATTTGGGGAATGCAGTAGAAAGATGTAACATTAAACATATGATGCTATGCTTAAAATGACAGTCTAATTTTCTTTTTCAAAGCTTAACAACATCGCTGACTGTTGCATACATGGTCATGTGTCAGGAGAAAGCAGCGAAGCTCTAAGGAGTCCAGCAGGAAACACAGATTGCGTTGCACCAAAACGGTCCAGAGGTAACAGACACATCTTCAGGAGTCATTAAAAGGTTGTATTTATAAAAAAGAACGCCATGTTGAAGATTATACCTCAATTATGATACTACTGAAAGTTGTCAGATTTGTTTTCCCTCTACTTCCAGATCTTTCAAAAAATCCAGGCTGAACACTACAGTCAATGGAGGGCAGCAAATCAAGGATACCAAGTGAGACCTTAGGAAAATGTCCCAGGGTGGGAGCACTTGGGAGTTCTACAAATGAAATCCCCAGAGCTCTCTGAAAACATCCAAAGGCCGTGTCACGAAGTGTGAAGGGATTTCTGAAAACAAGATTCACCAAACAACAGAAAGTTACTTCTGTTAGTCACTTGGCAGAACTGCCCATGATATCACCACATTCCAGGCTCCTGAGGCTGACTGAGCTGGAAGCATTTAAGTTCATGAACTCCTGTCTCCCAGAGCCACTCCCAGCACACTTACCCTGATGGGGCCAAGTTGAGCTTTTCCAAGTTTGAGGTTCCAAACCTCACCTCAAAGTGATTGTGGGCTTCTGCCTGTTCTTCCTGCCACCCCAGGAACCCGACTGCTCTGTCCTATCTGTTACAAAATGGGAAGCAGTAGCTTTTCCAGAGTTTAACTGAACATGGATACAGTGGGGATGCAGTGACTACAGCTTCACCAAGGTGTGGCTGTTCAGCTGCAAGCCACTGTGTATTACCAGATCAAAATTAATAGCAGAGGAAGAGGAAGAAAAAAGTGTTACCTTGGAGAGACAACAGAAGCAAATTTTTGATGAAATATATAATTTTATGAACATACCCAAGTCACTTTTACACAGATTTAAAGTGTACTTGTTTAGCAAAGGGAAAAATAAAAAAATATGCAATTTTCCGTACCATTTCTTCAGACATGTCTGCTTTGGGTGAAGAAAAAAATTTGCTGCTGCATCACTGAATATAACGAGACAAAATATGATCTTACTGACTTTTCCCTTATGAAACATCTACAAGACTGGTCTACAAACCTACACTGCAAAATCTGTAAACAGCTACTGAAAACAGGAAACAGTAATTTTTACTTCCAAAGGCCTAGTTAAGTTAGAAAGGCTGATACTCGGAAGTTTTCTTTCCAAGTAATTGTACCCAATCTGCAAATTCTTTGTGTTTAATGTGGCACTATTGTCCTGACATTTTTCAGCATGCACCCGTATTTTAGCTGGAAACCTGCACAGAAGCTCTGTGGAGGAGGTGTAGAGGAACCCATCCAGAGTTTAGGGTTTGGAACAAACACAGCAAGCTCACAGTCACAACATCAGAAGCACAACTCTCCCATGCTAACACTGCATTCAGTTTTCGAAATTAGAAATGTCTCTGTCCACTTACACACACAAATTCTAATTAGCAGCAAAAGTAAAGCCTGCTACAGTGACACATCTCCATGCCAACAACTCTCTGCAGATTTGGGAAGCGCACAATGCAATCAGCAAATACAGGATTTTCCCCTGTAAGAAACAGGATTTTCCTCTGTTGTACTGGTCATAGCCAGTGCGACACGATGTCATTAAAAAAAAAATCCCAAATGTCCCTTTTCTCCCTGGAGAATGACACAGGTGGGACTGGAGAATTTACTGTTCCTGGGGTATAGTAGGAAGTACAGGAGGAAAATAAGAGGTTTTTTTTCTACCCTGACCCCTAAAAATACCTATTTACTGCATGAGTAATGGGTTCTTCTTCCACTCCTGAAATCACCAGCATCCCAAAAATGAGTGCTTGTCATCCTGCAGCCTCTATCCCAGTGGGAAGAGCTGGCACAAAAAAAGCACTAACGGGGCCAGGTGGCAAGTCCAAGTGGGCTGTGAAAAAGTGGGGAGCTGCCCAGACCCTTTAAGATCCAAAAAAACTGTGGCAGAGCAAAACTCCACGTTAAAGCTGTGTACACAATAAAAAGGAATTCAAGAAGAAAGTTAATACTTTCTGACTTTCTGAGGTGGGACTGAAGTCACTGTGGAAAAAACAGCTCTGCCACTACTGCTTGAAAGGAGAGGTGTGGGGAAAGAGGAATATTTTAAGTCTAATAATTACGTGGATTACTTCTTGTCACTCAGTGCATTGGTGAATGGTCTCCTCCGCAACCCCTGCCCCTCCTACTGCACACATTCTATTCCTTAGCCTGGCTCCTTGTCCAGTCAATCCTGGCACATCCCTGTTTCTTACTTTGCCTTTGAACCGTGTTTCCATTTTGGCCGAATGTCTGATTTTACACTGTGCAATGAGACTTTCTCATTCTGGTTCTTTCTCTTTAAAAGACTCCAGCTGGTGAATTTGTAAAATGGTCTTGTTCTCCCGTACAGATAAATCTGACCCAGGACATTGTAGCTGAATGTATTATTTCGTTTCTTCTTTGTCTGCCACTCCCTGGGTGGATATAAGGGTATGTCCCTTGAATTCTGCACTGTACATAAACATCTGCTGATGCTGGAGTAAAAATACATCAAGATGCTTTGGGATACATGCTTCAAATGCAACTGCTTATTTTCACATTACTATCCTGAAACAGAATGTTATAAATATGGAATAAGAAAATCTCTCAGACTGGAGTTCACAACCTTAGTGTGTCATCTCAGTAGCATCCATTAATCAGTGTATTGCGACCCAGCTACAGACAGACAAATAGAAGCCTGACCATACCATTAAGGTGCCCATACATAACGTGAAAGAAGAGGGCCAAGAGGTCTAAAAATTAAAGTTAAGAAGAGTAGCTCCACAAAACTTGAAAGCCCACAAGGAAAAAAATTCTTATCCTCAGAATAAGTGATTGTCTCAAGATAATCAAGGATTTCTTTTCAACTTTAATACTCTCAGCCACTTCTATGAGGTGTTTGGAAGGTATTTAACCAGACAAGTGATCTGTATAATATCTAGTGCTGAGAAAAGGGGAAAAGTGGAAGTAGAGAGGCAGCAGGGCAGAGGGAAGAGCCAGACAAACCTTTTGGAGGCAGCACAGTCTTAGATCACTTCAAATTGATTGTGAAACCATAACCCTGAGAGTAAGAAAGAGTCAGGATTTCTGTAATACATCAGTGAGATAACAGAGAAAGGATCTGGTGAAACAAAGTGAATCACTTGGTGAGAGGCATCTCCTCCCAGCTTTGAGAGTGTCTTGATGGCAGGTTGTTGGTTTAAATATTGCTTCTACTTTTTGATGTAAATTTTTTTTAATAACTGCATCAAAATTCCAGAAATTCAAGAGCTTTTGAAGACTCCCCAGCCAGACAGGTCTTTTACTGATAGGAACCAGTTTTCTTGAGCCATACCTTTCACAAAACTAGACCTAGAGAAAGCTTCATGTATCAGCTTTTCTTCTGAAGGATGAAAAGGAAATGAAAAGACTCCTTCTGATTCATCCTTCTCCTGGGAGTTCTACAAGAAACCTGTGTTAGTTCAAATAAACCCAACAAACACCCTCCACCAAAAGAAAATAGGCACATCAGTGGCTTTTTATTATTCTTTGTCCAAAGAGGCCTAACTTTCAATTGTCTTTACTATAATTCACCTGTAATTGCAATCCCTACTCCTTTTGTTTATTGAGACTCAATAGAATTTTCCTAAAATCCTCTTTTGTTACCACCTATTAACTAGCTGATTTTTAACAGCTCATTTTGCTCCCTTCTCTATTCCGATTTTAGTCCTCTTGCATCATGTTTCTTAATTCAATTCTAAAAAAAAAAAAAAAGCAGCAACATTAAAAAGTATTCAGAAGTTACACTGTCCTGTGTTTTATTTCAGTGGTTATCATTGTTAAATAAAAATGCCATAGCAAGAGGAAGCCTCTGCTCCAAAGGCAGTGTGTTACTGTTGTACTTCTAAAAGCATTTGACACGACCCTAGAATGAGCACGGCAAGTTCGGGCATAGGTAGAGAAGAAACATTAACCCCTGTGACAGACTTGCAAGAACTGACATTCTCCCTTCAGCATGCGAAGGTAGGTTCATAGTAAAGCTAAAAATCTCACTAATTAGCTCAGGTGTTTTTCTTCAAGGAACTTAAAGAACTAAGCAAAGATACAGAATGCCTATAAGAGCATTTCTTCGTATAGGAGAAAGAAAACAGCACAAACCCCCACCCCCCCACAGAGTCAAATTTCCAGTCAGGTGGCCACATGTTTAGTTCACAAAGTTCACGTCTCATTTTTGCTGGCAAATCAACAACAAACTTCTGCCCTTCTACGGTCATTCACTTGAATTTTTGCCAATGAGTCAAAGCATTTTTCTCCCAAAAGAAAACACCTCGCCGGCATCATTTACTACTCCCCCTAAAAATACTTTCAGTGCAACATTACAGGCATACTTTTGACAACTGTGCTTTTGGAAAGCAGCATTCTCTGGAGCAGTCAGACAATAAAAGCTTTACTGTTCTAAAGAAGTGCTACTGACTAAGAACAGACAGGCATCAACAAGAACTTGAAGATAAATGTTCATTTCTTGTCTTTATAATCATAAAAGTTCTCACTGTCTATAGGTACGAGTCTGGATAAACGCAGTCATTTAGCCTTGTAACTCCCAGCACCACAACATTTTTTAATACATCAGCATTTCAAAGTTCTCTTGACTTTGATCTACCAACAGAAAACTAGAAAAATTTTATAACACTTTTTCATGCTAGACTTCTTCTTGTCTTGCCTCAAACTAACAGTTCCTTTAGAAAGCAGAGTTAAGTTTTGCCTACATCCAACATTCTTGTAGATGATTGACATCAACAAAAATAAGAGTCATGTTATTGCTAAAAAATAAAATTATAACAGCCCTACAGCTATGATTAATACCAGAACAATTTCTACCATCCTTTGCTGTTAAAGACACTTTGGTCCATAGATACTTTGCAAAATGGCATGTGCAAAAGAGAAATAAAGATGGGATTTTGCAGAAAATGCAGTTTGGCAGAACATTACAACAAACATGGCAAGCATTAAGTAGTGTTCAAGCCCTGTGTTTGTATTTCCATAATAATATGAAGGAAATTAAGATAAAGTCTGTTAGTCTGTTACTCAAAACTAAGGGGTGGATTTTAAGACAGGGAAGACTAAACCTGTCAGAATATCTCAGTGACAGAAAAAATATACTTTCAGAGATCTCCTCAGCATCTCCAAGGATTACAAAGTACAGATACTCCAATAATATCAAGGAGAAATTACAAGACCCAAAACCTGTTTCCCATTTGCAATTTGGACCTTTTGGGTTGTGTCTGATCTAAAGGGTGTTCTCCCACAGGCTGCTGTGCAGTGTTCCCTATCCTACATGGCCCTCAGATCCTGCCCAACAGTGACTGCTACGAGACAGCTCCTGGGCTGCAGCTCAGCCCCTCAGCACAAGCTCGTGTGTAAACACCAGGGTTTACAGCCCATTTAATAATTTGGGTTCAGAGAACCCAGGGAGAAAGTTAATCCACTGCACTTGGAGAATGAGCTGGCCTAATGTCCCACGTCACAGCGTTCCTCAGATTTCTCCCTGCCTCCATGAGCTTCCACTGCTGGCTTCAGCAGCACGACTGCAGATTCCACCTGCCAGAGCACAGCTGGGTGTTAGCCCAAGACAGGCCAGCTGTGTTTAAACAAAAGAACTCAAACGAGAGCTCACAGTGTAAACCAAAGGACCTTGGACTTAAATTGCTTCCTCCACTTCCCTACCCCCCAATAAACTAAGGCAGTTTCAAACAGGTTACGATAACGAAGCCATGGCCACAAGTGGGAAGAATATTTCTTTAATAAAGATGGGGTCACCCACCTGAATTGTGAGACAATTCTACACTATCTCTTTGCTGCCAGAACAAGAATACTGAAACCAAAGAACAGGCTGAAATCCATTGCCCAGGGAGAAGTACAGCTGTTGTCAAACTTTGATACTTTGATACCTTGCTCAGACAGTTCTAGGAGAGAAAAGACATGTAGAGGAGAAGCAGTGAGGGGAACAGTGATGTCATGAATAGCAAGTTCTATGATGAGCTCATGCCCCTTCTATTTGTGAAAGAGATAAGCACTTTCTGAACAAGGAACAGGCAAAGATAAGATTAAATAACCTCCAGCTCTTCATTAGCTCAAGCATTAAAGTGTCACAATGCTGAAACTGGAGATTTTGGAAATGTTCATTATTAGTGCTCAGCTGATACAACTGAAAAGAGAGGATGGCTGTGTGATACTATGAGGGTTTTTTTTCCTCAATTGCTATAATTTTGTTGTATAGTACTTGTCTGAGATAAATACTGAATGGATAGAGTAAGGGCATATATTCTGGGTTTGTATTTCCAATTTAGTTGCAGAGGCCTGAGATATGAGCTGTGGCAAAGTCTTTAATCCAAACATCAGAAGTAAGGGTCATGTTCTGAGCACTAGAGGACTCAAAAAGCTTTACAATATGCTTATGAAATTACCAAAATAGTTTTTAAAACGTTTTACATTCATCTGTGGGATATTTGTTTCTTACATCAATTAAACCCATTGGTAAAATCTACTAAACTGTGGCTAGGTGTTTATCTGTTGAAGGGGAAGAAATCTGCCCTTGCGAACAAACACTGAAATTTTATTTTACCCTAGGCCACCCACAGTGTGTTTACTCATCACACACAGAGACTTGCTGTAAAGTAAGCAGGAAGATAATTCTGACTTAATTTTCAGGGTTTAATACTATGCATGAGTGATAAAATTAAATTTAGACTCTGAGTAAATATGCAGGGGTTCAAGCACACCGGTTGGTTAAGGGCTTTCACAACCAGGCAAACAAACAAAAAAAGTAATCTAGAAAGGTGTAATGTAATATCACAGGAAAGAGAGACCTCTGTAAGCCAGAGTATGGACACATTTCACAGAAATCCAATAGCTACCCACGGGGCTATAGCCCTAAATCTACATGCTTCTATCTCTAAACCTCTGTTTAATCAGCTACATACAGGGCTGACTGTAAATTTGAAGGGAACGCGATACCCCCTTTATCTTGGTTATCGATTACATCCAGCAGGGAGCTGCTGCCAGGTCGCTGGGCAGATGTGCTGATAACAAAAGATAAAGATTGCTCTCCAAGTTCTGCAGATGTTAGACATTCTTCCTGGGAAAATTCTAAGGCCATCTGAGGACACAAACTCAGATTCTTGACCAGCTGAAGGCAAAACTCAGATGCTTGATCATTGAAATAGAAGTCAGAGCTCAATCAAGGCTCCTCAGTACAGTGAGCAAAGTTGTATTTTGTTGTCCAGGGCTTTTGTCACACACACACACACACACACACTCACACACACACTCACACACACACACTCTCTTCTCCTACCCCACAAAGAGGAGGAGAAACTGCAGGGATTGATGACAGGAGGAGGTGGTTATGGATGATGAAAGGAGCTGAGAGGAGCCCAGGTGAGCTCTGAAGTCACCAGCAAGATGTGCAAGGGAGCTCTGGGTGAGAGCAAGCAGCCCTGGAACCTTCATCCAGGCAGGTGCTGCTTCCCCTGCTTCCATTCCCCCATCTTTTCAGGCACAAGCTCCCCAGCTCCCGTCCACTTCTCTACCACAAACAAGAGACCCTGCCCTCACCACTTCACACTGCACTAGTCAATCCCCCATCCTAAGGAATTAACGTTATTCCTGTGCCTCAGGAGCTGCAGGGGGAAAAGAGACAAGCAGGAGAAGACGGAACAGGCCCAACCCATTCGTGCTGCTGAGAAAAAGTTTGGAACAAAGCAATTCTCTCTCACGGACAGAGCAGTGCTGTATAGAAAGAGCAGGGGTAATTAGCTTAATAAATTGTACCTTATTTTACTTAGAGCTGACCTAGGGTTTCCCTGTAAGAGGGGACAGACAATGGGTTTGCAGTCAAAATCCTCAAGGTACCACAGCCCTTCCTTGGCTAGCAAGTTCCCCTTGCCCAGTGCTTGTTAAACACTAACAGGCTTGTTTTCTAAATTAAAATTTAATCAGAGCTTGGCAGGTGGATAACATGAGACTGATAGAAGCCTTTCACTCAAGGTTACACAGAAAAGATTATGCATAGAAGTCAAATTGAAACTTCTCTTACATTAAAAAAAAAAGCCCCAAACCAACAACAATTCTTTGTCAAGATGAGAAAGAATGTGAATTTCCACGAACTACAAAATACGGAGATGAAGTATGAAATTTACAGCAGCCACGGTCTCAAAGGAGTAAGAAAAGAACTAAACACAGGAAGAGCACATGCTTTGTTTATCTGAAATGCCTGGTAAATGCTGCAAGTTCCACACATTTCAGAGTAGAAGCAATTTATATATTTTTTTTAATAACAAAGTAGCTAAGTAAGCACAAGAACATGTGGAAACTAGTTTATATTGTATTACTGGATTTGGATTACTGCAGGGACAAGCCACAGAACCCACTAGAGGAGATCCTTCAGTGGCAACTGCTGGAGGAAGAGAAATCAGCATAAGAGCAGCTTCATTAGCTCTTGGAGCTTTGTTTTCAAGCATATTTTTATACTAATGAGCACCACACATATTGTAGACAGCTGACTAAATAAAAAAAAAAAGATCATGAAGATTATCTATTCTTGCCAGTCCCCGGGTGCAGGCAGCCTGCCTGACTAAAGCAGGGGAGATAAGTATCAGTGAGTTATGAAAAATGCCATTACAGCAGGCCAGGAGCAAACAGGCAGAGCACTGGGAGGAACGGAGCTCAATATAGCGTGCAATGACGGTAAGCTTCAGTGCCCACATACTAAGCTTTCTGTACTGTAATGGTCTGATAAATTCATTTTGACCCAGAGACCAGAGATAAATTGTCTTAGCAATACAAACAAACAGCTAAGCAATTAGGGCAAAGTTTTTTGAGAACGTGGTGATAACATCTAGGAGCATTGTTGGGTGAGGGGGGAAAGCAGCCCTGGAGATAGGGGGTTTAATCTGGAGTAAAAGAGAGAGTATAATGGCTTCTCCAAATTGCAGAGCACTAAAACAAAAAGCAGACAAGCAACTGGCACTGGTATTTGTCTGGCATCTATTTCAGTGTACCCAACCTGAAAAGCAACTTTCATTGTCCCATTTGGAGTTCATCAAGTTTGGCCTATAAAAAGATTTTACATGTGCAGCTGCGAAAGTGTCGGAGCTGAGAAATCCATGAGGAACCATCAGGTTTTATAGAATTGCCATCACTTAAATTTCCTGAAAGTAAGTTATTAAAATAGAGTTTTCAAGCACAGAGATTAATGCAGTAGTCAAAAGACCAAAGCAGCAATTCCATCTGTCAGTTTTCACGTATCAGCCCTGTTTAGGCACAGACATGTTAGCTGCAAAGCAGAACATTGGCTGCAACAATTCTATTACATCCCAGGTAGAGAAATAGGAATAATTAATATTTAACCCAAACTGTGTGTTGATTTATCAGTGAGTATTTGGGCACTACTTTAAATCTACATAACTAAATACGGTATAATATATACATATATATATAAATGAGCGAAATATCAGGTCTAGAATCCATTCCTTCAGTTTTGGTAGAGCTACCCAAGAAAACAGCCATGAGAAGATATGAGATGATCCCTCAAATTAATACTAACTTTTGTTGTGAACATCTTGCACAATAAGAGAGTTTTAATAGAGATGCCTGCTCATTACAAAGCATCTAAATTTTATTTTAGACAAAAAGAAATATAGAGGAGATACATTCACATTGTACTTTTCCTGCAGCTGAATGACCAGTGGTTCACTGAAGAATGAGAATTGGTATTGTTTTTAAACACACAACGAAGATATAAATGGAACTTTCTTTACTGAGGAACTTCTTTTTCCCTTTTAAGATTTTTCTTTAAAGTGTACTTTAGGAAAAAAATAAAAAAAAAATCAGTAAGACACAAACGTTCATGAGAGGTATTTTTGGAGCTGCCATAAACAATCCATAGCCTGAAGTCCATCCCACAGAACAGAATCAGCCCCAGTAGCTCAGCCATGTCATGGGAATTGCAATATCCTTTAATGCACTGAGAGCAAGCGTGTCTTGCTTCTTGTGTACTATGTTGCACTACACAAAAGTCTATAAAGGCCACCTGAATGAAATGAACAATTATTTATATTTCAATAAGGAAAAGCACTTGACCAGTAAATAAAGAATAAGACTCTATAGAGATTAGCACGTAAGGCAAGACTGCAGCACTCCTTGATAAACACCAAATTAAAGCTTTAAAAATACAGAAAAAAGTCTTCCTTCTTTTATCTTAGGGTAGGTGGACAGTCTACCTGCTTCCTGGGTAGAAATATAGTCATAACTCCAGATTCCAGTTTGTTTAAAGTCCACCGTGAAACATCATAACCAAATGATGCTATTTCAATTTATGATCAATATATTATTGTTCAGGAAATTTTGAAAGTTTCAAAGTAGATTTTCATAATATTGTTAACAATGAAATACTACAGAAATCACCCATAAATTGCATTTTCTAACTACACAACTGTTCCTGACATCTGTAATAAAACTTTATTTCCTATCTTTTTTTGTCCTCTAATGCACCCATCACAACTTGTCAATTAACCATACTGAGCTCTCTTAACTTTCACTTCCAGTTTCTGTATTTTTTTCCTGCTTGATGCTGCCTCAGAAATAATGTCTGTAGGAGCAGCACGTTAGACAGGCACATCACCTCTTCAGAAAGTAGGCTGTAAGGATTAAAAGTGACTCTCTTGAGTGAAAGGCAGGATTCTGGCTTGCAGGGCTGCTCTCCATGCTCAGGACAGCAGGGTAGCAGTCAGATATTATTAAGGTAAAACTAAAGCTTCCTGCCTTGGAAAGAATGATAGGTTTTTATGTCAGCTCTTCCCTCCACAAGTCTTAGCAAAAAAATGGTGTCTTCATGCCTTCAAGCTTTTCTCCATCCTTTTTCGACCCTAATTGCGCCTACAGTCCCTGTTATGCAGGGACGGGCTTTTGGTTAGTATGAGAGAGGGGCTGCCTTGGTCACAGGAGCAGCCCAGGGAAGCAGCCACGGCAGGAAAAAGGAAGGACAACCGGTACAAGCAATTTCTGAAGTATTTTTTGTGTTGAATGCTGCCAATACAAAACACACCCTGTGGTTTATGGACAGAGCTCGACCACCTCAGCAATGACCTGTATGTTTAGGCTGCAGACACCATGGATTCCTGTCCCTGCTGCTCCTTTCCCTCAGTTTATTTCACGTAAACAGACAATGAACATGACCAAGTGCCTATGACCAGAACAGGCACAGGCATGGTTCAGCCACATCCAACTTAGTCTCACAGAAAAAGTGCTAAAGCCGAAAGCATTGCAAAACCACCAGATCAGGGGTAACAGCAAACATATGCTTGATTATTTCTACTTAAGGGACAAAGTCACACTTCTCTGGGCAGTGCAACCGTCTCGCTTTTCCCACCAAAGTTTTCTATCCTCCCCTCCCCAAACCACAAGTGCCACATGTGGCACACTTTTATTTTGCCTGCCATTGACAGGCTGGGTGATCTGATATGAATGGTCGCACTGTTACCCTCAGCAAAGAACACACTTTCATGTTATGTTTTTCCAAACTTCCATCACAGGTGCACGTAGAGACACTTATGATATTGTCACGTGTCATGGAGCTTGGCAATTATGATTGAGTTATAATGATAATATTTAACTAAAGCCTTGACAAATTCTGACATCCAAACAAAGCCTTGATAAGGTGATTTCCTCTTCCCTGGCTTTCTCCTCACACTACAGACAAGAGGTGCCAGTACTGGAGATCAGGAATCCAATCCAGCTCCTTGCACCCCCTTCAATAACAAAGTTGCCTTTTTTCCATTCTCTGACTTGCTACTGAGATAAATAATTTCTGTGTAAAGCAAAGCCACAAATGTGAGTCTTTAATTTGATCTGGGAACAGATGCATTCTTTGTGAACTATTTCTTACCCAAGACAGTTATTTGCAGCCATATATCCCACAGTCACTTCACACCCCTGTCATGAAAAATTCTATTCATACTTTAAAATTCTGTGAAATTATTAGAAAACTCATTAAGAAAAAAAATCAATTATAGGAAATGTTTTGTAGAAGCATCTGTTTCCAAAGCAACTTTTCATGTCACAGTTTTCCATCAGATCTGGATATTTTTGCTGCATAGAGGTTTACATGATAATATGCATTCAGTTATATTTTGACAGCCTTCAGTGGGCTGTTACAATAGCCTATTTTCCGGAAAAGAAAGTCTAACCACCACACCAAGCTGAGCCTTTGGGGGTTGGTTAAATTTCTCATTAAACTGATGTTTAAGTATAGTAGGGGTTTTCCTTAGTGTGGCAACTTGCCAATTCAACATCAGGGAATTTCAGATGCAGATAAATTAAGTTTATAAGTAAGCTTGCTGAAATGACAAATGGGATTTGGAAAGCTGAAATGGGAGTTTCTCTTTCTCCTGCGTTATAGCGCAGTGCCCTCCACTGGCCAAATGTCCTCACTTTAAAATAAAAGAGCAAAAATTCACTGTGACTCCAGAATAAAACCCCCAAAATACCTCCAAAGCCCCTCAGAATCAGTGTCAAATTCTTATAAAAGGTTATTGCATAATGGCACCAATTTATACTAACGCCAGCCTTGCTTTCATATTACATGGTAATAAAAATACTTTGGGTGCTGAAATAAATCCCAAGGCAACCCTTTTAAAGAGTTCCAAATTAGAAGTGACAAGACAAAAATGGGTAGTGCTAAAAAGTGTAATTTAATACAAGACCATACAGTGGTGAAAAGCATAGAACCAGATTAGCAATTACTACTGTCTGTTAAATTTTCACCATTTTACCTTTTTTCTGTTCAGAAATGACAGATTCTCACTAAAATCTCTCTTTGAAGCACTTAATAATGTTTTTGAGTGCCACGCTGAGGACAGAACTAGTTGCATCAGTAATACCTGTATTAGATGTACTTGAGAGCGGGATTAGTCAGTGTCAAAAGCCAACAGACAATGAGAAACCTGGAAACAAGATGGATATGGATTTATGCCCTCCACTCACGCTACTGTGAGTTACCCCAGGGACACTATTTTAGTAATAAAAGTGTAATTAATGCATTTATAGTCGATTCAATTATCCTGCACAAGATCACTATTTAATTACTAGATCATATTATCTCTTACATGCAGTGGGATAGAGTTGCTGGTGAGAAGGTGAACTGTTTCTTTAATAAGATTAAAAGCAATAAGCTATAGGAGGAAGTTATGATAAAAATACGAAGATAAACAGAGCTGGCAGAGATAGACCATAACCATAGAAAGACTGAAAATATGCTTGGTGTTACAAGTTGTACACTTAGATTTTCAAGCAGAGACAAGGACGGACAAAAAACATTCTTAAGACCCTGATAAAATCTTCACTACCATCTACAGACAGTGGAAGGCTGAAAGTCAGCAGATGAGTTTAACACCCCGCTTTTCAAGGGCTTGACAATGACCATATTTTTTGACCACATCTAATGTAAGCTTGAAGGCCTAGCATAAGTTTTACCATTTGTCTCATTCACTTCGTATAAAATTTCTGTGTTAGTGGGCAATGAAGGAAATTAGTCATATTTCATACCTGCCAATCATATGATAACCTATTTCTACTAGGAAAAAAAAAAACCCAGAAACAAAACCAACACTGTTCCTAAACTTGTTTTTAAAGAGAAAAGCTAGATTCCAAGACAAACCATGAAGCATCCTCCTTTGAATACAAATTTCATTTTCCACCCCAGTAAACAGCAGTGCTAAAGGTACCCCCACAAATCTCTGCAGAACCCAGCTCTGGTGAGGTGGGGAGCAGCTTTGGTCTGTTCTTCCAGGCAGCCCGGAGCGAGCACAAACACCAACAGACAAAAATAACCCAACCCCCAGCTTCCTTAGGCCTCAATCCTCACAGAAGGTCCTGCTCACCACTGGAGATTAATTTGGGATGCTCTTTTTGTATCAGGATTCACCAGTGACGACACAGAGCAAGGCGTTCAGTCACCCTCACCCTCGGAGTCTCAGTTTCCCCTGTTATAAGAGGTTTGTTTTGCATCCATTGCCTCACCTCAGGTCTATCTTTTCACCCCTCCTCAGGCTTCCTTGGATTGTTTAATAACCACATGCTAATGCTGGGTTGTCCTGCTAATCATTTTGTAGGTGAAACTTCCCTTGCACAATCTAAGAGCCAGTTTTGTGCTATGAGCTTGAAATAAAAAAACTGGAGGAGGTGGGAACAGTGGATATCAGGTTGTTTCCACATTCAGATCTCTGTGCTTTTGTTACACTATTTTAAGACCTCAGACTGAAGCAGAGAGCCATTTTCACAGCCACAGCACACACACATACACAGGAATGCAACACAAGCACCTTCATGCTTTCTAAACCTCTGCACAGAACTGTTTTAGCCAGGACTGGATTAAACCCATGGTTCGTGAGCACAGCTTAACTCTGCTGTGGGCAGAGCCTTGGAAAGAAGAGCAACTGCTGGTCTTGCTCT
The DNA here is from genome assembly GCA_013397725.1 of Rhagologus leucostigma. Lineage (NCBI taxonomy): Eukaryota > Metazoa > Chordata > Aves > Passeriformes > Rhagologus > Rhagologus leucostigma. Next base: position 165,915 of record VZTD01004601.1, on the reverse strand, counting down.
CAGCCCATGAAAAGTAATTAAGCCCCACTTTCCCTATGGGGAACAGGTAGAGCTCTCAGTTCCCCGGCAGCCTGTTCCAGCTGAAGAGTTACTGCTCAGCTGTCCCCTGAGGGCAGCCACCACTGACCATGGGCACTGTGTGTGGCTCTCACCCACCAGAGGTTTCCTCCCTGAGCTGCAGCCCTGCCCTGCTCCCCGCCAGGGCACTGGCTGACATCTACCTTTGTGTGACCTCAGGGAGCCACAAAATGCACGCTCAACCGCAGTTGCCTAACCATGCTGACATACAGAATTTCTAACTTTTGCTTTTCCTTACAGTGGAAAGAGCTTTAGACACCACAGCTTTAAACCACAGAGCTCTGAAAAACAAAAACAGGATGTCTGCCTCTAAAGCTGCTGCTGTGTATATTTTTCCTGAGACTGCGCTATCTGGGACCAGGTTGGTGTAATCTTTCAGTGCAGTCTATTGGCCAAATTCGCTCTTTCCTGATGAGAGATTAACTCTGGTGTGTATGACAGAAAATGTTGTCATGGCCAAGAGTTCATGTCATCACAATCTGCATAACAATAGAACCAGCTGGAGATAAAAAAAATTAAAATACTGAGTCCTAAAGTTATTCAGTTGTCCCCTTTACTCTTGCAAAGCTCCGGTGCTGCACTGATGGAGTCCCCTTCTGCCTGTTCATCAGAGAATTTGAAATATTAGGTGAGTAATTACATCAGGCAATAAGGCAGTCCCAGCATTTATTGCTAAAAATAGAACTACTCATTAACTGAGTGAAATTAACATATTTATTTAATCTGTCAGAATTTATTAATCTCTAACAACATCATTCTTACTCAACTTTGGACACCTCAGAAGCAGCCATTATAAACGAACAGAGTTCTTCTCAGGTCAGCAGCACATGGGATTTTTGGCTCCTGAGGGAAGGGGCCAGAGAAACTCAGCAAGGACTTCTGCTTGTACTTAGTGTTTGTAACACAGAGTTATAAACTGAACGTGGTGCTTTTGTCCCCTGGCTCAGGAGCTGTTCACATTTATGCAGGGATCACCAGGAACAAACGTTGTCCCAGCTATAAAGCAGCTGTGCTTCTACGGAAAGGTCTCTCAAGCTCCATTTTCAAGCTTGCTGCTTGATTTTACTGACAGCTTCTACCAGGGCAGCTGAGCTTCTCCAGGCTTGCATGGGCCTTTCACATCAGCATTCCAGTGGTGGCTGTATCCACCAGCAAGACCTGGGCAGTGCTGCAACCCATTGAAATGGTTTGCTTTCACTCAAATATCATCCTAAACAATAACATCAGCAGTTTTCAGGCAGCCTGGTGCTTGTTTGGCAAACCCCACCTGAGTTACGGTGACATGAATGTGATACACACAAGTGCAGGTTGATGTGACAGAGGTCTGTCTAAGGCAACAAGGCTCAAGGGTAGGAACTCTGTTCTCCTGGGATATCATCTGCCCTTCCCACACAATGAAGGGAATTCAGAAGAGAGTGTGGCCTAAAGCAAAGCTTACATCACCAGAGAGAATCTCTCCTATCATCCATCCAGCAGAGCAGACTTCACAAGCATTTATTGTTCACATTACAGAAAACAACCCTCAAACACTATGGTTATAGACCTGGCACCACGTTTAATCATCAACACAGGAAGCTTGAAAAATGACCAGTTACAGACTTTGAAATAAAGGTTTACTGCAGGAATGATTTTTTAGCTTAAAACACTTGCTGAAGGCAAACAAAACTTTAGCTTTTGGCAGCTCCACAAATTCAAACTTGAGCTCACAAAGTGCCTCACGTGAAACTGTCATTATTGTAGGATCCTGGCATGAACTGATATGTAAAAGCCAAGTTTTCACTTATTGTGCAAGTTGGGAAGGCTCACTGTGTGTTTATATATACACACACACATCCCTCCTTTGGCTGAATTCTACTCTTGGAAGCATTTCTGTCTAGTCATTGACTGCTTTTATGACTCTAGGATGAAGATTTGTTGGCCTAATTAAGTGACAAGCAGAAGCCACGCTGTTTTGGAAAGCTCACACACCAAAGCAAGTGCAGCACACACGAAGACTTACCTGCTTACACTTCTCCCAAAAGACAAGACAAATAATTACACTGAGTATATCTAATACTGATGTGCTATCAGGCAAATACAGTGTTAATATCTAACTGCTTGCATTGGAATTGGGAGTTTAAACCTGAATCCATAAATACAACACGTTCTGTGCTTCTCTAATAAAGATCATGGTTTAAATAATGAGACACTACACATTTCTGCTCAAGAATCAGGACAACTCATGCATCCTACTAGGTAGAAATGCAGACACAGAAGATGAGATGATCAGTGATAGAGGTGAAAATGGCTATGCTCAATTTAGAAGCAGAAAACTGCATGAAATGATGTTTTGACTTTGTTGTTACATATATTATATACAGGTAATTTCTGGCCTTTTGTTTTTGATACATTTGAAGTTTCTTACAAAGATTCAGAAGCTATAATTTATACATATGTTTTTTATCATGGGGTTTAGACTATAATTATCATTAATTTAGCTATATTCAGTTGAAAGATCATTCTGTTTCTGTGCACCTGACATCCACATCAAGAGGAATTAATTATTTCATAGTATATTACTTTAAACCGTGTAGCACATTACTTTTATTCTCTCCATATTTTAATTTCATTTGTGCATTTGATTATCTTTCTGATAGTCCTATTTTTATTTTCCCCACAAGGCAGAAATGCATTTAAACACCAATAGGAGCTAAAAATGCAGGTACAGTTTGCACAACACAAGGTAACACACAGTACCACCATTTTTCATGCACTAAACAGTAGAAATAAGATTAGAACTGTTGTTTTGGGGTTTTTTTCTCAAATGCAAACCCCTTTGCTTGCACTGTGCTAATTAAAAAGAAGAAAAAAGACCAGTTTGATAGAACAATTAAGAATTCTCTGACTTGAAAGCAAGGCCAGTATTACATGTTGGGAAAATACAAGGACCAGGATATCTGGCACAAAAGCACAGTATAGTTACTATAGGGGTAGCAGACACATCATCTGTATGAGTTCCCTGGACAGAAAGTAAACATAGGATGTGAAAGGAAACATATTAAAGGCAATCTCACCATGGAATGGAATCACATTGCTTTCAAATTCTTCCTGAGCACCACTGTGGATATTTTTCCCTCTCTGAAGGCAAGCAACAATTTTTTTTTTATTTTTTTTTTTCCTCCCCAACCTCAGATATTTTACTAAAGTGTTTTTGCAGTGACAAGCCCATATTTTCTCTTGCAAGGGTGATCTCAGGTGAGTTTTTCACCAACATTTCCATAACATCCAAACACCAGCTAGACTTTCATGAGCCTCCTAACTCAGGAGATCTCCTCACCGCATTATTTGTATCGTTTTCTGATGGGAGACAAAACGCTGCTATGGCACCTGGATGCTCTGGTCCGTCCAGGCCTTGCTCTGTGTTTTAATGCTCTGCTTTACATTTGAAATTTACTCCATAATCCCTGTGCCCAAAACTGGACGTGTCCATTACAGGACAAAAGCATGAAGGTTACTCAAGATCCTGCCAAAGCACAATATAGAGTTGTCCTGCACGATTATTATGTTTATTTCCAGAAATATTTGCTAAGGCAAGCAAAAGCAACAATTCAACAACTGCAGTGAACTCTCTGATAATGGGGATTATCTGTCCTGGACAAAAATTTCACGTTCATATTTATGGAACATCATTGTTAAAAGCGTGCCTGCTTTATAAAAATATTACATGAGGTAGCCTTTCTATTTTCAGGCTGTATCTATAAATGACTATTTCATTTATGTTCCAAACAATTCATATTAGGGCTGCTTTAGAGCTTAAACTGATGCAGAATTCTGCAGGTATAAAACTGCCTGTAAAGCTTACAGCTCTCAGGAACTGTGTCAGCTGCACAGTAATGACACCAGGACTGCAAGCCACCCATCACAGAGCAGTGCTGCTTTTCCAAAAGTCTGACTACTTCTATCAAACCTAAGGCTAAACTTGCATTTGGTAGGAAATGTTCACATTTAGTTAAATAAGATCAAACTCGCAATCACTTCAGGTGCAGCCAGCCAAAGAATAACTCTCACTCAGTGACAAGTGTCCCTCACTATTAACGAGCATTTATGTGATCAGTTAAGCAGTTGCTGCTCACTCACTGTGCCACGTTGGATGCCGGTGGCAGTGGTGACTCCTCGGGTACCAGGTCGATGTCATCAGTGAAGCTGTTGGCCCGTGACATGTCTCGGGTGTGCCCTTCCGAGCGTCTTCTCACTGCACAAATAATTTAAAGAGATCATAATACATTAGGGAGACAAATCTACAAGCTCTTACCATGCCATATACATAGATCAAACACAAGGAACCTCCTAGAAGGAAGGTTTGTCTTCTTAAGGGCTGTCTCCTGTGAACAGAAATTCACCACATTTGCAATATCAGTGTGGGCATGACAATACAAACAATCAGGCTTCCATTTCCTCACTCAACACCATTTGATATGTGTGCTTTAATACCTTTAAAACTATTCTTTAAAATGCTGTTATCATACAAACAGAATACTTGAAACCAAAGTGCTCTTTGGTCACTACAGTCACCAGCGTTCCAAATTTCTCCCATGAATCAGGAAGCCTCAGGTGCTTGGATGCAGTTGGCTCTGCAGGATAACCATGGTGGATCCAAGCTGTGCCTGAGTTTAGCTCGTGTTCCAAGAGCTACAAAGGTACAAATTTCATTACAGATTTGGAAAACATATAATGGCCAATTAATGAAGGAGTTCCCTAAGACACTGCACAAATCAGAGAAGGGCAGCTAGCCCTGTGAGTGGTAAAATCCAATGTTTTCTAAAGATCTACCTTCAAAACTCATTTCCATCCAATATAGGGCTGACTTCACCATAAACGTGCTGTGTACATGTACCAGCCTTTCTAAGTTCAGCTGCATCAATATTCAAAAGCTATTTCTGCTGCAAGTTCTCTTCAGTACCTTTTCCTACATTAACTTTGTTCAAAAGCTATAAAGTATATCTAGCTTAAGTTGCTGTGATCTAAAAGAGCAATTTCATTCATGATTCTTGGTGATCCTAACAGTTTCTAAGGAAGCTACCTATAAATTTTAATTCTGATCATCCTGGAAAGCTTGGTACATGAGCTGACAGAGTCTAACTTGGAAAATGGATAGGATGACACATATAAATTCAAGGGAGAAAAAAAAGTGCTTTTGGGTGTGGGTGAATCACTAAAATTAAGCATCAAAACAATTAAAGACTAGATAGCGTCACTTGCATATGCTGTGGTAACAACCCACGTGATGGAAATAAGAAACCTTGCCTCCTAGAAAATTAAATTGTTGAAATTTAATCAGTTTAACTAATCTGTTAATTCCAGAACAACACTTTGGCTGGACTGCATTCAAGTTCAAGGTAAACACTAAAAAGCCTACAACACCAGAGTTTACTATCAGAAAAGCCATAACCCAAATGGTAAGGAGTGAAGGTGAAGCCTACGGAATAGAATTATCAAATAGCATAAGTGAACACTGACAAAGGACATAAAATTACAAAGCTATTTTATTTACATCTGCTGCATTTAATCACAACTAAACTGTATGTTTCCAGGGGAAACCCAAATCTTCCAGGCACCGGGAGCATGAACTTCTGTGCTATCCCAGCATTAGAGACACTGGCTGTTCTAGAGGAGCTTTATTTTGTGAGACTTGACAGTTCTGCATTTGTTCTGATAAGACATTTTCCCTGTAAGAAAAGTATGTGGCCTCATTTCCAGACAAAGTCTGGAAACACACAGGTCCAATATTTGAAGTATGGCTTCGGGAAGCACCAATCTCTGAACAAGTAACATGGCACACGATCACATCTGCAAAATTCAGCTGGGGGAGTTTTGGCTTCAGCTACAGTGAGGTTTTCCTCATAGGAAGTTAGCAAAACTTGGGAGTGGGCCAAGGCAGAGTTAAATCACTGTGCCCATATAAGGCGCATCAGATTAAAAGGAAAACTCTGCATTGCTATCAATTCCTACTCCACAGTGAACTGCTGAAAGGGTCAGAGCAGGGCCTAGTTAATTCATGGCAGTTTGCCTCCTTCACAGCATAGATACTAAAGTTACTGCAATGCATTTGCCATGAGAAGTCGTAGGATTATATTTTAGTCCTGTCGTTTTAGGGGTTTGGTCCATATTGCTTTATCAAAATCCTCTCTGACTCATCACACCCCTGTTTGCAATCTGCGTCCAGGCACTCCTAAAAAACCCAGAAAACCCTCATTGTTTACATTTGGCTTGCTGACTCCTCTTCTGAGAAGTGCTCCCTACTGCAATGTGCTCCACAGCACGGTGGTTCTGAGCAAAGGGGGACAACAGCAGGAGCCAGGTCTGAAACCTTCGCTTCCTCATGATTCCCGTGTGCTGTGCTGAGCAGCTCTGCTGTTCCTGCAGGGTGCACCTGGAGCCTGCTCTCTGACCAGGGACCTTCTGCTGGGACATGTGGAACCTCATCCTGGGATTTAACTGCCTCTGCTTGGTTACCTACGCAACCAGGACAAGCTTCTGTTGTGTCTTTATGCAAGGCAAAAGCACTCAAATTTTCCCTTTGTGAGGACTGCTGTGGTTGTCTGTGGCAGTCTCATTCCACAAGGAGGGCGCATTTCATTCCTGCACGCATTTTGGAAAAGACAAGGATCTGATTATGTATTCTATACAACCAGGAGTTGTGTAACACATACTCCATCGTTGATTTTATCAGCTGAATGGAACTCGTGTACTTAACTCCACAAAATTAAGTATTTGGGTCACGTCTCAGAGATTGCCTCACTGCTCCCCCTCTGCCCTCCCATGCTTCCATGGTCAAATCCATGGACAGAACGATTTTTGGTTGCAGACTAGATTTATCTCAAAAGTCTTAAGAGAAAAAAGAGCTGCTCATAGAAGTGCTGCTCTAGTATATGAAGTTAAAGCAGAAATCACAGCTCTGAGGCTCACCATATCCGGGTGGTGATATTATGAGATTCCCTACTACTCTCAGAACCACTTGATTCAATTCAAAGTATTAGTTTTGTGAAGTATTAAAGCCATCACCAGAGAATACTTGTTTTATCTGTGCAACCCTAATAAAAGTTGTTGAATACTGATTTCTCTTTATGCTTTTATCACTCATTAATTCTATGTGTTTCTGCTTTAAAATATTAACACATGAATAATGTTTTCTGGTCCCTAAATGTATGCTAATGGTAAATGCATGTTTTACATGGTATTTTCTAAATATTTTCTGTCCTTTAAGTGACTGTCAGAATTATGAGCAGTTATCTTCTTATTCAAAACACTCTTTCTGGAACCATCTCAGTTTTTGAAGTTAACTCACTTTCCTTGAACTTCCAAAACTCATTCAGACAGCAATGTTCAGTCATAAATCAAAATTCCCAAAAATCACACTAAAAGGAACAATTTTTTTTTTTAATGTCAAGAAGCCGTTAGCTCCTGAGCAATAAAGTAATTCACAACAATCATTCATGATAGCGCTTTCACTTGGAGGAAATGTGGAGCATTATGATACATTCAACACACGGCAGTGATGTTTTCCAGAAATAAAACTCAAAGTTGTAAGGCCCAGCTACTACAGATGGTAGTTTGTAGCAGCTGCAGCGCAAGCCAGAACAACTCTGTCTTCCCTCTCCATATTTATTTTCATAAGATTTCCTTGTCCAAACTGACTTTATGGGAATTAATGCCCTACATTTGATGCTGCAGAGTATTAAGCAGGGGAGGCAAGGAAATTCGAAGAAGAAAAAGAAGAGGAGCCGTCCCTCCTTTCCATGTGTTACTACCCAGAGTATGAAGAAGCTGTACCTGTTTCATCATAAAATATATACTATTTAATGAGCATGAAAACTTGGAAGCAGCAAATTGAAAATACAGAATAGTATCTACCACAGTACAACAAATTCCAGTGAATGCTATAGACCCAGGGATCCCTGAAACAGATCAACAGATGAAATCAAACAGCAAAAAGAAACCTAGGTTTCCTATACCTTTACTTTTAATTTCTATAATGATGAAATCATAAAACAAACACATCAAAACATAACCCAGAGACATTTTTTGTAATGCTGTTTGGCTTTAGATAACCTTAGGTTCCTTATCTATATTACACTAACTTCTGTGTTTGTGTTATGGGGAAAAGGCAAGCTCCCAAATTATAAACGCAACAGAAAACACAACTGTACTATCGTGGTCTTTCCCCAAACAGGCAATGCCTACCAACAGCAGGACAAAATAACAAGGAATATTTTGCACTATTGTCTTCTCAGACAAAGAAGGTGAAAAAAAAGATAAAGCAGGTCTCTTTCAGCACCACTGTCTCATCATCACTTTCAGAGCAGAAGCTGTTAAAACCCTCTCTCTCAAAATGCCAGGCTGCACTACTCAGTATCACCAATACACAGGACATAAACACATGATTTCACATGTAAGGCTGCACCTTGACAGAAAATCCCTGGGATAACTACACTTCCTTTATCCGCAGGGATGAACTGCCTGTGAGATCAGTGTTATGTCTTGTCTACTTTCCTGTGGCAGGAACTTGTATTGTCTCACTTAAAAATACTGCATTTGTAAAGCTGCATAGAGGCAAACTGGTTTGGGGCCTAGCCTGGGACATCTCCAAATCCTTACTTTCCCGGGAAAAATAAAGGAAAGCTAACAGCTTACGAAAGCCCAGAGGCCTGGAAGTGTCTGACACCTGAATACCAGCCTGCTTTTAAAAACCTCTTTGACTTGTTTTTATCATCATTCATCTCAGCAGGCAAATGGCATTCGAGCTCCTCTGAGGAGTGACATTGGAATGAATAATACAGCAAAACATAATTAGCATGGACTGAATAATTTCTTTATTAAAGTTACATTACAAGAGCTTTTCTTCTTTACTGTGTGAAGCTCCAGTAGTGTCAGGAGTGTACTCAGTACTACTCTAAATAAGATAAAGATATTTTTACTTTAGTTTTATGTAAAACTCTTAAAAATCTGAGCATCTGAAGCTCTGATTTTTAAATCCTTACTATGAACTCAAATGTAAGCCATCCTCAAATGCCACATAGTCACATTGTCCCATACACAACTCTTAGAGCTAAAAGTGCCCAGTACAGTTAAAAAACCTCAAGCTATTTTCTGTACTAATTTTAGGCAGCTAAATGTATTATCATCATTCAAGATGTGGCTGATTCAAATTCAGGGCAATGTACAATAATTGCATTTTGCCCCAAAAAAACCTGCAGAATCCCACCAAAATTAATGAAGCAGTGGTTTGCAAGCAGAACAAAAATAAAAGAGCATCTGAAAAGGTGAATTGAGGAATAAGAATAAATTTGTACTTGCTGCAGACACGTTGTTAACTCCATGCAGAAAGTGCTGAGCACTCTTCCTGCCGCAGTTACAGATTGAGCTGCAAGTGTTTTAGATAAACGTCAACATCTGGTTTCCTGTGTATCTGATTTGAAACAATCAGCACTCAAAATGCACTAATGCTGGCTTTATTTGTTGTACATTCTTCTGTTTAGATAAGCCTGCAGGCCAAATTACACACTGCCTTACATCCCTGGAACTCAGTCACTCCTTACAGGGCCGATGGGACAGCGCAGGGATGTAAATGAATACCAACACATCACTGAAAAGCACAAGGGCATGTAGCACTGGAAAAAGGCATGTAGTGCTGGAAAACACGCAGAGAGAAACAATTAAACACACTCTTGAATGCACATGAGGATGTGTTATCTACCCAGCTGCCTGAACATCCTTTTCAGATCTAGCAAACAAGAAGGATGTAACCCTCACCAAAAAAAAACCCAGATAAAAAACCACAAACTACAAACCAACCAAACAAAAAAACCCCAACAAACCCCAAACATTTTCTACAGCATCATAAATATGTCTGCTTTAGAAGACATATTTCAAAATCAACTTGTTTAAATGCAGCATATCTGCCTAAAACATTCAGCTGAGTATTTTGTATGAAATAAGTTGTAGAGTGAGCAAGTGTCCATTCTGCTGAACCTGTGCAGTGCTGGGCACTCACTGACAAGCAGGTTTGTTGACAGACTCAGAAAGTGGTGAGGGACCAATTGCACAGAGAGCTGCAAGGATCTCCTCATACACAGATAGGACCTGTCAGAAGGGAACTGGGGATTAATGGAGCCCAGGAGAGAAGCCCTGCAGTGCTGGTGCCCCTCATTATCTGTTCAGATACCGAGCTGTGATCTCCACTGGGCTCAGCCCAGCCCCTTTCAGACCCAGTAAGCACGTATTTTCCTTGCCAGTTTAATCTGAACAACATTTTTAAATGTCTATTGACTGTGCTGTGATAAAAGCATTCAGAAAAACGTGGAACTAAGTGACAAAAGAAAAGCTACCAATCTAGATACTTGAACTGGTATACTTCTGGTTGTATTATAACCAGGATTGGTTTACAGTTTTCTTCATAGGAATGACTCACTATAAAAGGGATGGGGCTTGGAGCAACCTGGGCTAGTCAAAGGTGTCTCTGCCTATGGCAGGGGGTGGAACTGGATAATCTTTAAAGTCCCTTCCAACCCAAAGCATTTGGGATCTTCTAGTCTGTTCAGCTGAGTAAGGTGCAGGGCAAAAGTTTTGTTGTAAGAAGTAGAGGCTTTAAGAGCGTTTCCATACGCATGGAAAAAGACCTGTGGCTGGCAGAGTTCCATTTACTCCTGAAATGCCACATCCTATCCCTTCTCCTGTGAGAGGGAGAAGGCCAGACGGGGACGCATCCAGGCAGCTGGACCACATACAATCTACAGCCATGCACTAAATATTGATATTATTGCCCAACATGCACTATAGAGTCATGGTTTGGTTTGGCTTGGAAGGGCCCAAAAACAAGGAAGACAGGCAAACAGGCAGCCTATAACTGAATCCTAGAGGGGTTTCTCATTCTCAACCCAAATCATAGAAATCTCCCATCTCTAAAATACAGGGTCATCTTTTTTTTAACATTTCCTCTCTCCTGGGCTCTGTCCCTGAAAAGAAGTACTGCCCTTTTTTTGTTATGAAAGCTGTTTCTTCTAAAGATACGCAAAAAAAGTGGGCTTCCAAACTCATTCTAAGTGTGTGTGGCTGATATGGAGGGTATTAGTGGGTAAGGTCTAGCAAAGAGGTTGGAAAAAACATTTTCCTCATTGGCTGGGGAAGGGAAGCATCAGAGATACCCACAGAGTGAATTGCACGGTAGATATATTAATTAATAGTTATTAAATTGTGCCTCATGGCAGCAGCAGGAGGATTATGGCAGCAGGAAAAACACAGAAATGAGCTGCTTTCCATGATCACCTGAGGCCCAAACACTGCCACAGCTGGTCCAGCAGGGATGTGACCAGGACACCTTTGGGAAAGCATCTAACAGGACAAGTTGTATTCAAATGACACCAAGAAAGCAAAGTTTTTCAATATTTTGCAGCAAACTATGTTGACAAGCATTTCCTTGTTCTCTTAAGACTTACTCTGTTTCTTTTGCTTATCTGACACAATCCTTGTGCCCACAAGTATTTTTAACATTTTTCTGAGCTGGAGATACCATCTACACCTTGTGAATTTGTTCAGAGATCAGCTCTCCAAGGCCAAATTCAAGTCACCAATACTAATGCATTTAACTTTTTAAGGCTGGAAAGACTTGACTGTTCATTCAGTTATTCTGAATAACGAAATGTACAGCAATAACAGTGAAGAAAAATAAGACAAAAATAGCTTTGAAAGTGATCCTTCTTCACTGCTCACCTTTTTTTTTTTTTTTAAAGGACAAGAAGAACTTGACCTTAAACTGAAACAATTAATAGTCAGTGAAATGTAATTTGGCAGCTTGTTAGCTCTGCAGGGAGAGATCTTAACACATACAAGCTCTTAGAATTACACACAGGGAATGTATCATGTAATATAAATATATAGAGTTACATTCCATTATGGGATTCAGAAATGCCATTATAGTAAAAGTGTTTATTTTAACAAGGAAGTACAGTTTTAGTGTGGCTATTACAGAAAATAAACCAGTCTGAAAACATTTTTATTGTTCATGCTTGTTAATGGTCAAAGCATACAAATTGCAGTGACAGTAAAATCAGAAACATCTTCTGAATTGTTGTCAATGTTTTGACTCAAAAGAACACAAAACCCAATTACTGCAATTACAGTGAAATATGCCACAATTATTTGCTGGTCTTATGCAGTTCTTGCCCTCCCACAGTTGAATCCTTGTAGAACAATTTCCCTATTTACTAGTGTTACTCATGAATTCAATACAGACAATATTGTTACCAACCTGCCTGTTCCACACTGACCAGAAAAAAAAATGTAAATTAAAGTAAATCTTAATAGTAGAGGAAATAATTTCCATGTTTGTCCTTAAGCTCAAAAATGTTCAACAAAATAATCTGTAGCTGTTGACTGCACTAAATTAAAACTATTCCTAACTAAAGCTTCAGCTGTTATTTCACACATTCCAGGTGAAACGAAACAACATTTTATAGGAGTATTCTCTACTTCAAATATACTTGCTCCAAATACTTACTTATTAAATCTTGAATGTAAGAATGTTTTAGGTAGGGCAGTAATTTGAGTAAGAGTCTAAGTTGCAACTGTTAAAAAGAGAATTAAAAGTAGCCATTTTTATGTGTACCAATACCATAAAAATTTTGACTGACAGATCTTCAGATCATAGAATTCAAACTGAAACATAAGCACAACCCCTCCTCACAATAAGTTATCTTCCTGGAAATGCTGCATAAGAACTGATCACATTTAATTTAAAATCAAATTCATGGGGTCTTCAATTCTGTATTTCAGAGCTCAGTCAGGATGTGCATTCTTTATTAATGCCACATTCCAATTTCTTCATATTGTTTATTCAGAACTTCCACTAGAAAATATTTATAATTAGAGAGCTTAAAAAATATTCTAAAGAAGTTGTTAAGCTTTTGCTGCTACAACTAAAGTTCAAATGTTTTGAAACTCAGATTCTGAGAAGACCCAGAATAGTTACATCTTCTACACTCCCAAGAGTAACCGAAAAGCTTATATGACAAGGGAAAGGTGATATTTAAAACTGAGACACAACCATAAGATGGAGCACACCCTCAGTCAGAGGCCTAGAGCCTTTCTTTACTGATGCCATTGTGGAAATACATTTGAATGTGCCCTGCAGTTCTTGAGCCTGAGGGTGACCTCTGGCAGCAGGGCACGGCTTTTCTGTGACACTGAGAACCACAGAGATGTCATGAGACAAAGCTCTTCTCTCCCTCCACCAAGGGACCTGCAGGAAGAGGGTGAAAAAGTTCACTCTCAAACACACCCTGCACTTGTCAGTGTGAGTGACCCTCTGTCCCCATCAAACGCATCTGCAGGGGACACAGAATCTTCCTCCAGAGGAGATGTGTAAGGAAGCCCTGAGAAGCAGAGAAGTGGGAGATCAGTGCTAGTGCTGAGACTGCTGAGTACAACAGTCAGCGCAGTACAGACTGGCTGTAGATTCTGACAGTCCCAGACAGAAATCTGGATGAATGCTGAATTTAAGGAGTGACTTGACTGAGATGAGCATCTTCAGGGAAAGGAGATACTGTACGAATTACAGCAGATGTGTGTTTTCTTACCCTATCAGCCCCATTACAAGGCTTTGGTTCCATCCAAGCTTCTTTAAACCACATTATTGAGGGCTGAGACACAAATTCATCTTTGCTATGTGTGAAAATAACACGGCTCAATTCTCATTCTTAGTGCTGTTAATCTTATTATTTATCACACTCATCATTCCTTTTCTTATATAAACACACCATTACAGACGTGGAACCCTAACAGAGCCATCAGGGGAAAACCCAGCTTCATGATACCATCTTGATTTCCAACCATACATTTTAATTTTAACAGCAACAAAAATGTGTCATTTGTTTTCTAATCCATCCATCCAAATCCATTTTTTTTCTAACCAACATCCAACATTAATCGTTTCAAACACATTGTCAGGATGACAGAAATTGCAAATGTGTTTAGGACAATCTGCTTTGTGTCACTGACCAGCCAAAGATGCTCTGCTATTTGTTGGCAGGCAAACTACAGACTACCCTTGCGAATATTCCCTTCCATTTTCTGTGGCATGAAAGATTCAGATACCACTCAGTGTCTTAATTTGGTTGGAGAATCCGAACAGTGATTTCCAAGTTCCATCTTGTCCTATAATATCTACTACAATCATATGGTAACTGGAATTACAGTTTCTCTAGAATAACTTCATCAGAGCATTTGGATATTTTTATTTTTTGCTTGTAAAAAACTCACAGAAAATTGTTAAGTTGCTCTAAGTAAACCAACAAATACATTTGTATGTATCTGAAATAACAGATCGCTCAAGATTGAGCTTTTTGTCCAGAAAAAGAACATTTAAGATTTCTCAAGTGTTCATTCAGTAGTGGTTTGAAATAATCATTTCACTTCCTCTATTAAATGTGGACAAAATAATAATTCACTATATATGCACACCTATATTTTTCTGTAAGTGTATTTAGGCCATAGCAGGACTCCCTGGGCACCCAGACGCAGAGTACAAGCCATCCCAGGATGGTATGTACCACTGCTGAGACAGAAGAAACCCCAGTTGGATTGGCCTTAAATCAGATAACAACAGACCAGGACAAAGAACTGTTTTATGCACTGCCTTGTCTCCAGCTGAGGTGAAGAGCAGATGCACAAGGGCAGGACAAATATACAGTGCTGGCTGCACACAGAACGTCCTGTGGGCTGCAGCTGGGGCTCTTTCCAGGACTGAGGTGGTATCCAAGGATTCTTGATGGGCTTCTGACACAATAAATTCGTTCACGTGGTGTTAAGAAAACATCACAATTTGTTTACACTGATTTTAGTGCACATCTGAATGTGCACTTGCCCAGTGAATGGAAAATTCATGCAGGAGCCTCCAACACTGTTAATATTGCTACAGGGGGAAACATGCAACACCAGTGCAGCAGCATGTCACAGGCCTAGAAAGGCAGGATCTAAGCAAAATTAATTTCATTCAAATAAACTGTCAGAGGAAGGTGTTACACACTCTGGAAATAACAAAGGCATAGCCCAAGAGGTGAATTACTGCTCTGGGGAGGATAATGCAAAGACTCTTATTACAAGCCCAAAGCATCGAGACCCAAGACTGTCACTGCCATTCAAACTCTTGGCAGCACAAATGTCTCACCAAAGGATTTGAGAGATTTGGTTTCAGATCAATAGGGAGAAATTAATGCCTTGTTCCCTACTCCCCTCACCCCCTTCCTTTCTACTGATGCTCACGTGCAGTTACTTCCTTATTGTGAGCACTATGTTTTGCTCTTGGGGACGCCTCCCAAATCTCCCCCAAACAGGAGCCTTACGAGCTGCCTTTGCTATAAATTCTTTAGTGTTCTCTTAATCCAGATTTGGACATGGCCCTTTCCCCATCTGAGAGACAGATTTAGATGGGTTGAAGTTACAAGTGGCTGGAACACTTGGTGGGTGTAAAGCACTGACCATTTCTGGCTTTGCAAAGGTTATGATGATGATGATGATGATGATGATAATAATGATGATGATGAGGAGGAGGAGGATGGGGTTTGCTTGCATGGCACAGAATCTCCTCCTTGACACCCTGCCTCCCCCAGCACAGTTTCTTCAGACAGCTGGCAGAGAAGTTAACAAGATAAACACTGGAAAAATCTCTGCTAATTCCATCTCATGTAGAGAAAAACTGCCTGGCCCAGGCACAGCAGCAGCTAAATGCAGGGAGGGAAAGGGAAGACCACGGATGTGTCACTGCACCCTAGGAAACGGGAACACACTAAAACCCATTCAGTGCTGAGACGGGAGATGTGGAGGTAAAAGAGGCAGCACAAGAGAGCATCAGGAGTCTCCTTAAGAAGCCTTATTCTGAATTAGATTCTTTTAAATAGTAAGCAATAAACTTGTTCAAATTAATTTTTTTATTAGAAATTACTACTGAAACAGCCTTTACTGACTCCAATTTAAATTGCCTTGCTCTCCAATTATAAGAGAAGTCCGGGAAGTATTTCAACTCTCTTTCCACTACAGCCAGTTCACATCCAAAACTGGCATAAATCCAAAACTAATGAATTAATTTATGTAGCAAAGAACATCTTTATCCCTTTAAGGAGACTTAAGAAGAAGATGACAGCAAATAATGTAAGTTGAAGGTCTTTACCATGCAGAAACCCTATAAAAGCCATCACTACCTTACCTAAGTAGATCTCTAGCAGCTAAAAGCGACTTTGCTCATCTGACCTATTAACAGACCTTATTGTGTTATCAATGTGATTTTACCTCACTAGAAACAGTGCAACCACAGAACTTCCAGAGATCCCATTTCTCCAGGAGAAAAATCAAAACAAAACCAAAAAAGCAACAAAATCCTAAGTAACACATTTTATTGTGGTCAGGGAGGCTTGAGTGTATTTTTTTGTATGCTTTCTGCTCATCAAGCTTTTTAAATTTACCCCTGTAAGTCTTTAGCTGCTGGACCCCTGCACATACCAAAATCCACTGCACGCTCTGTCCTCTCTCTTTTACAAGGCTATAGGAAAAGGAGCCAATCTTCACATAAACAGCAAGAGAAAAACTTGTAGCCTTTATCTAGGGCTGCCCTTGGTCCAGGACAGCTCATTCAGCACACACTAATCTAGGATAGATCCAGGTCAACCTGACCTGAAAGGATCTTAATTGGGTTAGTACAACCAGCTCTGGATATCCCATTGCCATGGTCTGATTCACCCCATTCCAAACAGTACGGAAAAGCCAATAGCAACAAACACTGGCATTATGCTGCTTAAGGTTTGTTGGTTCTGTTATGACTGGAATCAAGTTCTGAGAACTCAGCATAATATAAGAGTTGAAAAGTTAAATAGACCCAAAGAGTCAGAGCATGGTTGCAGTTTACATACTCATGAGGCAGATCCAGGACCAGGCTGTGTGCAAGCCAGAATTCCAGGAATTAGTTATCAGAATTGTATGACTGATCCTCTCCTCATAATTCACCTTACCCAAAAGGGAAAAAATATTCTTCTCCTTTTACAGGAGACATTAAGTCCATGTCAGACCACAGCAAGAATGAGAGAGAGGAAACCCAGGAGGGTTTTTTTCTGCTTGATGGTGGATTATCACAATTACAGATGGAAAAGACAAAAATAACACATAATTTAAAAAATAAACTGTTTTAAAAGCCATCAGCATTGCTTTATATTCCCAAGCTGGCTCCTTTCTGCTTTGGGTAGAACTAATCACACCTGTATTTTTCCCACAACACAAAACAGGAGGTGCCAAAAAGGAGTTTTACCCACATAAGCATGGAAGGGAAAGTAGGAGAACTCCCTAATAAAGGGGGCAAAGCAGAGAGGAAGGGCTATCCCAGAAATTCATCAACCTCCCCCACCTCTATGGGCCTTATCCCAGAGAAATTCCCACAGAAATTATGGCCAGGTCACCTGAGATATTCACTGCAAAGTTCTCTGAGTAGAACACTAAGAAGAAAGAGCTTTTTCCAGAGACAGTTACTCACTCATGGTTTCCAAAGTGGTTCTTTTAAAAATATAAATGCTCTCCTGAAAGTCAACACAATTTATATTTAAAAAAAATATATATTTGAGTTCTGCCAACTTCCCTTGTAAAGAAGGAATGCATTGTGTACACAAAACATTGCTTAAATACATGTTATTTTTCCATATATCTCCTTCAGGGTGGCTTTTTAACACGGTTTCCAGTTTATCAAGTATTACTACCCAAGTCAGTCTTGAGGTTTATTTAACAGAAAATTCAGCTAAAAGCAGGTATCATAAGCTATCTACTATAAAAATCCAACACCCTAATTCTGCAGGAAAGACTAAGGCTTTTAAGCAAAACCACTCCTAGGTAATAGGCAGAAGCTTTTTGCAGCCTCAAAATTTACTCATAATTCAACAGTGCATTTTATCAAAAAAGTAACAAGGTCAAATTGCTTCATCAGTTGTAGCCAAGCAATGCTAAACAGCTCAGAGTTTGGCCCAATTTTAATCAATACAAATAAACATTCTTACTCACTTGGAAATTTATTAACTCTGATCAATAGATTTCATACAACAGCTGCACAAAATCAACCAACGATGCAACCTATACAGAACACTGCAAATATTTGCTCATTGGGAAATTACTGTTGTTTCCTCTTTTCCTTCCAAAAGATAACAGTATTGCAAAACATGATTTAGCCAAGTATTCCAATGCTAAAGGTGCACCAGTTGTATGTACACAGCAGATTACTGGACACTCCAGAATTGAAGAGGAATCAGTTCCAGATGTTTTCTACTGATTAAATCCAGCCCAAGCAAGGTTAAGCAAATGACAAGCAGCTGCTTTTCTTTTTTCCATAGTCATGAAAAATCCCCTTAGAGTTCTGACTGACTCTAACTGGCAGACATTGGGTGCAGCACCTTTTTTTCCTGGGTTTTCATGATTAACAGAGACTGTGAACAGCCTCCATAGCAACTAATTCTTTTCACCTCCAGTCTGTCAGGTTTTATGCAGATAAAAATTAAAAGGAAGAAGCTCAAAAATAAAAAACAAACAAATAAATATTCTTTTGAAATACCCCAGTGATGTAAATCCTAAACCACAGCCCCTCTCACTGCACATACTGCTGTCTACTGAAGTAAGTCAGAGTAGAACAAAAGAAATATTAAGGTGTCACTAAACCAGGCCGTGGCTCAGTGCAACACTGGCATCACCTTTATGACCCATCACTTCATTTCAAACAGGGCAGAAACATTTTTTACCATGTGTAGAGGTTGAAAACAAAGCTTTACTTCTTAGGCTTGTCTCCTATTTATCCCCAGCCATTCAGAGGTTTTTTCACACCTGATAGGATTAAACTGAAATAAAGACATTGTGTGTGTGTATCCTTAAGCAAACTGACAGGTCAGATTTTCCATCCCAGCGTTTATTCTGAGCGGGGCAAGGAAGCATTTCCAAAGCACAGAACTTCCAAATTCTTTCCAAGGCAAATATTCCCATGGAGTTGTGGTTGGGAAAATCTGGAAAGAACAGCATGCATGCCTGTATATCAAAATTATTTCCCAAGCACTGTCTGTGGCTGCAAAGAGCATGCTGTGTAAAGAGACACATCAAGCACAGTAAATGGTTTAGAAGTGGCTACACCTGGCTACTTCAACAGGGAGCAAAACCAAAAAAAAGGGAACACTCAGTCTTTTCTTCCCTGTTTTTCAACTAATGGGNCCAGTGTTTATTTTGCTTCTAATTATGGAATCTTTTCAGCATTCCCAGCTGACACACAACTGAAATAAGCAAAATATATGCTTTTCAAGACATTAATTCACTTAGATGAAAAGTATATTTTAAGGAGTAGTAAAAGTGTATTTACTACGCCACCATCCAAGTAAAACCAGTTTAAAAGGCCATAATTTTTTAAACATGATGCCCTGATCTCCCACAATAAAGTTTTGTCATTTCCATAAGAAAAAAAACCAAATTTTTGTGGCTAAAAAGTAGCTTTACATTCTAGATTAAAATCACATCATCTTTTCCCCATAGAGCATTCACTACATTTCCTGCAAAAATCAGCTTTTCTTGCAAAAGCTGCCATCCCTGATTACCACTCCTCCTTGTTTATGCTAAGGATAAACAACTGTGCAGGCCCATGTTTAATTCTGCATTGACTAATTGCATTCTCCACTTCTGTAATGCTGTGTCAGTCTAAAAACACTTCATAAACAATTAGGACTCAGTATCTCCATGACAGAGACAAGACTTATATTCATGTAACAGATGATGCAACCGAAGCACAGTGAGTTAATTGTCTGCCCGAGGTCACCCTGAGAATCACTAACAGAACCCAGGAATTCAGCCCTCCCTCCTCAGCACGGGATGAGCCTTGGACATCCAGCTCCAACACCAACACAAGGATTCCAGCAGAGCTGACCATGATGTGCTGGAGCTTTGTCACTGCCTTAGATCCTCACTTTTAACCCATTTCTTTTGTGGAAAAGGGTTTGAGACAAAAGCTGACAATTCTGGGCTTTTTTACAAAACCCGTACACACACACACAAAAAAGGAAGACATGCAATAAGCTGTCCTTATTCCCGTTTATAAGTACCTGCTCCTCACCTTCAGTAAAAAGGCTCCACGTTGGCTCAAAAATGCCTTCACTTCCATACAGTCACCAGGGAACTGCAGTGAGCCTCACAGCCAACAGCACCACAGCTGTATGTGTGCCACCACTGGTCAAAATGCTGGTTGGGATTCTCCCTCTCCCTGTTTCCCTTTTCTCATCCACTGGATTGCGTGGACATGTGCCTTGCAGTTTAAAAGTAAATTACTGCAGTTTGAAGTATGGGTTTTGGCACGTTAGACCACAATGTTCCATTTTCACACTGGAGTGAGACTGTTGCTACCTCCCTGAAACTTAGCAAAAAGATGGAATTCTGAAGTAGCCATAGTGAGAGAAATCCAAACTGTGTAGCACATCCTTATCTCTGCTTTTAAGAGCACGTTTCAGAGACTGTTTTCCCAGGCTACCTTAATTTATATATTAGTTCCCCTTCCCCTGCTGCACAAGCTGCACGACAATTTTTAATATTAAAGTAACTTGACTAATTAGAAAAATCGTGGTCTTAACCAGTGTTCACGCCCTCATAAAGAGAGGAAGTTCAAATCCCAATTTCCCTCTTTTCCTACTCTCTCCAAGGCTGCCTTTGCTTCCCCAAAATGGTTTGGGCCACCTGACCCCAGGCAGGGCAAGTGCAGCAAAGCTGTCCTGGCTCCCTGGAGCCCAACACATCCCTCAGCACCATGCAGGGATGGAGTTATTTTTTCCACACTGTGGGGCCATGTCCCATAAACAGCTGGCTAATAGACTGGAGATCAGGTCAAGCAGCTGCTGGATATCAAAAGTGTGGGGACAGATCACTGCAGGGAATTTGTGATCCAGGATTAGGGGAGAGACACAGCAGGAGCATCCCTGCCCTGGGGAAGGCTCCCAGGCTGCCTTCCAGACTGCTCTCAGCCACTTCTAGGTCAGTACCAACTGCATATTGAATGAAAATCCCACTCTAGACCATGGCCTGGCCCCTTGAGGTGTTTATTCAATAGCACCCGAGGCAGAAACCTCTCTAAATGTATTCGTCATTTCAACAGCAAACCTCTGGTAAATGTTTTGTGAAGTATCATATTCCAGCAAGTTTTCATTCACTGTACAGTAGCCTAAGACAGCTTTCTAGGCTATAATCCACAGCCTGTGTTTATGCACATACATGGATGATACAGGAAAGGGTGACTAAAATCAGTATTAGAATTGTCTTCTGCTTATCTCCTACTTAAAATGCACATTGCCACATGAGAGAAAAAACAAAACCCACTTGATCTGACATGATTGCTCATGTATAATTCATGTTCCCAGTTATTTATTTCCTTCCTACTGACTGGTTTGATTGTGGGTGGGTTTTTTGTTTGTTTTCTTTTATTTTTCCTTCTAGAATTCCTCCCTCCCTTGGAGTCAAGTTCCAAAATTGAATATATCTGGGGATTGTTCTCACAGATAAAGTGAGGGGAGAGAAACAGGGGCTCAGTGCTTTCCTTCACAAGAGAAGGTACTGTCATCCTCTCTCAGGACCCACTCCTGAAATCCAGATCCAAAACTGAAAACACCTCATGGCTGTTCCTGACAGAGGAAGATTGTACCTCTACTTGTCCCCAGTACCTTTAGTGCTTATATCCCACTTCACTTACTGCTTTACATATTCATATCAGTAAAAACCACCACCCTTTAGGCTCCTCATGCAGCCCCCAGTCATATCTGACACCACAGCCTGATTCACCTCCTCAGGTGCTCCGCTCCCCTCTCCTGCCTGGCTCTTTGGCACATCTTTCTTGAGAGATGCTAAAACCCCACACTCGGATGCACACAAGGTGCTCCCCCAAACTCCTGGGAGATAACCTCACTGCTGGGCCTGGAGAGACACCCTGGGACTGCCTCTGGCCCCCTTCAGCAGCTCCCTCCAGCAGCAGAGCCCAGGAGCCCCCAGGCAACTAAAACCTCTTCCCACAACAGGGCCTGCCCCATCTTCATCCTCATCGACCCCACCTAGGGCTGCCCCAGCCCCATCCTCATGCACCACACCTGGGGCTGCCCCATTCCCATCATCCTCCTCTCTGACCACACCTGGGGCTGCCCCATTCCCATGATCTTCCTCACTGACCACACCTGGGGCTGCCCCATTCCCATCATCTTCCCCACTGACCACACCTGGGGCTGCCCCATTCCCATCATCCTCCTCACTGACCACACCTGGGGCTGCCCCAACCCCATCCTCATCCTCATTGACCCCACTTAGGGCTACCCCAGCCCCAGCCCACCAGGAATGGGGTCAAAGCAAGTACATCCCCCCTTTCCTGCCCGCAGCCCCAGCTCTGCACACAGGGTAAAGGGCAGGGACACAAAAAAGGTATTTAGAGGGTGGTCCTTTCTCAAAACACCCTTTTTTGTTTCTTTTTAACACCTTTGTATAGTAGAGACATTTACATTTTCACACACACAGCTACTCGTACACGGGGAATAGCTAAATTTCATGTGTCTTACCTATTTTCATTTAGATCTATTTTCCCTTAAATCTGTTTGGACATAGACACATTTACATATACATGAATTTACAACTGCATCTCATATCTATTCAGTTTACTCATCTCAGTTTACACTTCTCTGTTTACACTTGTGTATCTATTTAGACTGTGTCAGCTTACACTTCTATTTAGATTATATATTAGCACTTATTGCACAGAAAATCGATTTAGACCAGATATCTGTTTAGAGTTAAATATTTACACCTCCATCTAATTACACATCAGCTTGTTTAGATTTAGGTATCTATATAAACTTATATATAAACCTCTATCGAGATTACATATATCATCTACTTTTACCCTCCAGTGCAAAGCAAATGTAGGTGGTTCCAGCTGGACAGAAATTTTATACTTTAAATCATCATTCTGCATCTCAGCGGCCTCCTGTTGGTGCTGTTAGTGGCTGTCAGCTTCCTTCTGATCACTGCCTGACTCCTAAGCTGTTTGCAAGCCCAGAGAGCTAAAACCCACCTGATTTGTGCATCTTTTCCAGTCCTTTCTCTTCTGTTCTAACTTTATTTGCTCCTCACTGAATCATTGTAAAGTAAGCATTGAATCAATGTAAGTAATAGCAAGTGACACAATTTGTAATGTCAATTTTAGGAAAATTATTAGCTGTTTCCTGACACCATGACTGTGTTTACACTTCACGGTTGGTAACTGGGCCAAACTTTCATTCTGCAAAGATTTTCATCTCAAGTTTAGGCTGTTAAGGAAAAGCTCACAATTTACCCAGATCTTTCTTGCCTTTCCCAAGTTTTGGAAAAGTTTAAACCTGGGATATTCATGTGAATTCACTAAGGAGCTCCTGTGCCTCCCAAGTTATTCTGTGCTGGATTAGCACTGCTGATAAATTTGCAGGACCTGAGGGATGAGGCTTCTCTGGCTGCTCTGTCCAGACCTTCCCTGACCTGACCCTGATTTAGCTGTGACAGCAATTTCTCTAATGGAGCAGGTGTCTGTATCTTGTTTCACTTCTGTTTATCTTTGTGTTGCACAACCATGCCTTGGTATCTGCAGCAGTTATTTTAGTAGGATGAGATATTTACAGCCAAATAATGACGGAGTTTACAGAAATACAGGCTGGGCAGAATATCAGAGGCCTTGAGAAGTGGAAACACAGGATGCAGTGTGTGAGTACAGGCAGGAGATAAGGCATGGGGCACAGGCTTGGCACTGGAGACCTCACAGCTATAAACAATTCACTAATGGTCAGTTAAAATAAAAAGCAGTCCTGAAGCAGGACAAAACTGGTTGTAAGGGTAACAGAGAACAAAGAAATTCTATTTCACACACATAAAAGGGAACATAACATGGTAAATTCAGATGAAACCTGGAGCTGCACAGCAATGAGGAAATATGTCAAAGAGTGTTAGGAAACATTTCTAAGTGACCCCAAGTGGATCCCAGGAGAGAAAGGAGAAACTGTCACCACAAACATCATATTCCTCCCTGTTAAGGACATGAGATTTCAACAAGTCATTGTGTACTTCCCCTCTTCCTCCTGCAGCAAATTATACCCAGGAACTGGAGGGGCATAAATACCAGCAAAATAGGCAGGAATTTAAAAGCAAGTTTTACAGTTTTAATTGAATTTGTATTATAGTTGCAGCGTTTTGATTATTAAATAAAAACCATTGCGTTTGATTCTCTTTTCTAACAATTATATCTGGACTAATTAGGTCAAGATTTCAGTTATTCTAGCACTAAATTCTAGTTCTACTTTTATAATGTGTGCTTACCCTTTCTTCTACAGAACACTGAGTATAACACTTCCTAACCTACTTTCTACCATACCTTATCTATTAACTCTGACTTTCCATTCTTGAAAAAAACTATTTCATTTCTCTCTTTTTCCCAAGGCTGGCTAAGCCAGTGGTTTCATGGTACTGTCCAACCTCCTGGGCCAAGGCTACAGAAGACCTCTCTGAGTAATAGGTTCTTCCAATACAGATGTCAGGAAAACCCCACAAGGGCCTGTATTTAGTGAGAAGATTCTGCTGATTCTTCAAATGTACCAGTTGCTGACTTCATTGTCAAGAGTAGATTTCTATGGCAGGGTCTTGGATTTTCTTCCTTCCTTCTCTTGCCCAGAGCCTCACACAGTAAGACTATGTATATTCTGGATTCCAGAATAAAAATTATCAGGGCTGCATCAATACTGTGAAAGATCTTACCAAAAACTTTACCATTTATCAGGTCAATTTATAATCTCACTTCAAAAAGCTGCCTCTGTTCCATTGTTAGTCAATATGTTGACTCAAATACAATTTATTTGCTTCTCTAATTTTCTACGTTTTTGATGTTTTAACAGTTATCTGAAATATTCATTTTGGCAACAAAACATCTATGCTGGGGTATGCCCTCCTTTTCAACTCAAAATTATGATTTTTTCCCCCACTGCTGTGCTGATAGTGTCTAGAAAAAGTCTGAGGGAGCTGCAAACACCTTCCCTTACTCTGCACTGTTGTGGTCTCCGGGAACATCTGGTACAAAGTCCCTGCTCAAGTCTGGTGCGACCAGTGATCCAAACCCTGCTCTTAAATCAGGCACAACAGCGAGTCAAATAAATGCAGAACAAAAATAAATTTTTAAACCTCAAAAGCTGCCAGATTTAATCAGAAGTTAGAGTGGGTTTGGCAGAGTTATTTGTTCTCTTCCTGCACCTCCCCTCTCCCCATCCCCACCCCCAGAGCTGTCATCCACTTTGGCCATATGAGACAAACCACAGAATACCCTGGAAGTTCTCACTGAGGGCAGCCAGGGCCGAACCAGTAACGACTGAAAACTTTCTGGTAAAGAGGTGTTTCCACAATTCTTACACATGGGCAAGTACCATTAGTACAAGTCCTGAACTGACAGACAAATGGAGAAGTTAAACAGCTCTACACTGACCACAAATTCTCACTGCAAAGCCGCCACCATCTGCTAAACCCACCTTCTTAAGAGCATGACATTTGTCAGACGTGTGGTATCTGGGTACTTTCTCATGCTAATTTGGTGCATACCTTTGTATTCATGATTTTCAGACTTACTGACAGCTATGCCAACCCTCAAAAGCTTTGGCGTTTGCTTTATTCTGTTAATTTTGGCCACGTGTTTTTTCTAGAGACTGTGAACAGCCTCCCTTGGCAGCACTGGAATCTCTGAATCCACTTCACTTAAAATGTTTGCTTCTTTCTATGTACTGCAGACTGTTATCCTTCTACACCAGTAAAGCAGCCCCTTTTCCCAATGGGAAATACAACGAGTCTCTGGGAACAACCAGCTCATTTCCAGACAGGTGAATGCTGGAATGTCAGCATCCAAACTGGCATTACGGACAGAATAAATCAACATTAACACTACTGCACATCTTACCTGAGAGGGATGACAAAGGTAAGGGGGTCAGAGAAAACTGCAGTTCTCTCCCTTCTCCTGGTAAAAAGTTACTCTTGCGCAGTTTTGCTTTAAACTGTGCACACATCAGCATACAAGAAACTCCAAAAAGCAAACAGAAAAGCACAGTGATAAATAGGGAATTTTATTTTTAGCCCAGCAGAGATTTATCACTGTGCGAGTCTTGTGACTTTGACAAATCTAACAATAATGAGTTGTGTATACAACCTACAACAGCTGACAGAGAATAATATATTCCATCTGCTGGAGCTGTCCCAGGAGGCTGACCCTCAAGGTCTAAAAACTTTAAAATTTCTATGATTTTTTTTTCCTCTCTAATAAAAAGCACTATGAAACAGCTATTTGGTTCATTTTGTGAAGGCTGCCTTGTGGTGAATAGCTGATATTTGAAGAGAAACTCAAAATGCATGTAGAAAATTCCAGTTACACAAAAATGCTGTTTCCCTTCTGTATGGATCAGTCTCTCTGACCTGCCACTCGCTCTCGCTCTTCTAATTAACTACAATCTTCATACTTGAGTGCCTTCTTCAAACTCTACAGGAACATTAAAGATGTCAGAGGGCTTGCATATGTCTTGTTATCCTGATAACAGACCCTGCTGCAGAGGAGTAGGTACAATGACAGGCAAAAGTACAGGTAAAGATTAATTTCAGGACTATAGAGAACGCTTACAGATATAATCTCAGGTGAGGATGAAATCACTGAGGGTTTTAAATCACTACACGAAAATATTAAATCAGACACCCTGGTATGAAACAGTTCCTTAACTGAAGCAACAGACACCCATGAAAAAAAACAACTGCACTAGAGGGCCACAAAGATGCTCCAAGGGCTGGAGCACCTCTCCTGTAGAGACGGGCTGGGAGAGGTGGGGTTGTTCGGGCTGGCGAAGAGAAGGCTCTGGGGAGATCTCATTACAGCCTTCCAGCACCTAAAGGGAGTTTGTAAAAACACTGCAGAGGGACTTTTCACATGGGCAAAAAGTGATAGGACACGGGG
This sequence comes from Rhagologus leucostigma, assembly GCA_013397725.1. Taxonomy (NCBI): domain Eukaryota; kingdom Metazoa; phylum Chordata; class Aves; order Passeriformes; genus Rhagologus; species Rhagologus leucostigma. The sequence goes on along the minus strand of VZTD01004601.1, from coordinate 138,785 downwards.
AATGGTTTTAAACTAAAAGAGGAGGTATTTAGATTAGATGTTAGGAAGAAATTCTTCCCTGTGAGGGTGGGGAGGCCCTGGCACAGGTTTCCCAGAGCAGCTGTGGCTGCTCCATCCTTGGAAGTGTTCAGGGCCAGGCTGGACGGGGCTTGGAGCAACCTGGGATAGTGGAAGGTGTCCCTGACCATGGCAGGGAGTGGCACTGAATGATCTTCAAGATTCCTTCCAACCCGAACCATTCAGGGATTCTTTGATCCTTAAGGTCCCTTCCAACCCAACCCATTCTATGCAACGCCACTCTATGACTCGGCATCACAGTTATTTCTAGAACTTTCTAAATCTCTATGTTTGTTTCAGTTTTTCCTTACTAATTTCTTTCTAAATAGCTCCATTTCGAGAGGTTTGATTTACAGCAAGGAAAATATTATTGTGGAAGACTTTTGGCCTTTCCCTTCCTGTAAGGGTGGACAAGTTCTTAGTGCTACAGATCACTTTGCATCAGTCACACCCAAAACCTCATGCACAGTGCAGAGGTCAGGAATAATTTTTCTTTTAGGTTATCAAGTTTTTGTTTCAAAACTCCACCATTTTTGGTGAAGAAAGGTCTTGCTTCTATATTATGCACTATCCAATACATGGAGCTTTTTTTATTCCACATACACAGAAACCTCTCAGAAACCTTAATGTTGATCATCTCTGTTTTATAAAGTTTCCCTTTTCTGAAACCTTCTTCACAGAAATAAAGGAAAGCATTTTTGCCTGCCTTGGGAAGATCTGCCTCCTAAGCAAGGTTTGAGCAAGCCAAGAATAAGCTGCGTGGATGTGGATACATGAACAAGATGTCATTAGAAGAATTCTATTTGCATGAGAAAAGGTGTGTTCACATAATGCCATTCCTGAATTAAGGCAAATGTCTCCTTTTTCAAGGATATTTGAACTACTTTCTATCCATTTCTGCTCAGAACACGGAATTTTATCAGTGGGACTACTGGCTACTTTGTTGCCTGTTCTTGACAGGCATTTATTTCAGACCTTCCTACAGTCCCTCTCTCACATCTGACCAGAGCAGCAAAGAGCTGGTTGAAAGCAGCAGCTCTGCTCCTCCTAGGTCAGGCCTATAAAAGTGATCTAATTCAAGCCATCATCTGTAAAACATCCAGCCCCCACCAGCAATGAATAAAATATTCCACTATAGCAACACTCAAATAGAAGCTGGCATGGGCCCTTTCAATTACCTTTTTTGAATTATGATTCTCTCTGCCCTCTCTGCTTTCAGCTTTTTTGACAGGAAAAAAATGCCCCCATTTACAGACTTGAAGCCTAGTACTTCCACTTCCCAGGAATAGAAGCCTATTAATTCTGGCAAGGAGAACTTCACTGAGAGAAATCAGGTTTAAACCTTTGAGAGGTGTCAAGAATGTTCAGTCAATTGAGCAATTGAGTTCGCCAGCTACATTCCTGGAAGCTTTGCAACAGAAGGAATGCATCAGGAAAATCAAATTGAGTGTGATTTAACCCTGACACTGGCTGAGGCAAAACGTGAAAGAAAACGAAAAATAGATAAAATTTAATTGTTAAGGCTGTCTCTCAGAATAAGAATAAATTAGACCAGCTATATTAAAAGTACAAGAAGAAAACATTTTCAGAAAAAGTAGGGAAAATTCTTTCATTTTCCTGTCAGGCAGAAAAAGACACAGGCTTGTCTTATCACTCTCTTTCCTAGGACACAGAGCTTTGCTCAGATTAACTACGACCTCTGAGAGAACACAGCCTTAGTGAACAAACACGCACTGGCAGAGTCCTGAGTACAGCCAGCAGAGTCCCCAGCATCTTAGTGGCCTTCAGGACTGTTACCAGTTGCTCAACACTTTGCTGCTTCCATCCATCACATCACAATACCAAAATGCACTCAGCAAAATCTGCTGACAAGTGGTCAGCAAGGGAAGCTGCTCCAGCCCAATAAACATGCTGAGAATGAATATAATATTCTGCTATGAGATGTGTAGTTAAAGCAGAAACCTTGGTTATAAATATCATACCCTTCATGCCCTCTCCCAGAACCCTAAAAGCTCTGGAAATGCCAAAAAACAATTAAAATAAAGCAACCTGACCTCAAAGTGACAGGTAGGAGATTTACACAAGATTACGAAACAAAAGGAAGAACAGGAGGGGCAATGAAACCTTCCCTCAGTGGAAGGAGACCCCTCCCTTCCGCATTGGTACTTCACAGCTGTTGGTTGCATGCAAGGTCTTGAAGGTCCTTCCAAATCCCTGTGGGAGCCAGAGGTTCCTATCCCTTGCAGATGTGCCCCACCATGGCACAGCTCCCAGGCTGCTTCTATTCCACGTCCCACTGCTCCAGCATGGACGACACAGGTGGCACTGACAATCCACCAACTCTGGAAATTCAGGGCAACCCAGCGGAACTCCTACCTTTGATTGTGTTCAATTCAGAAGGCACCACACGTTCCCTTGGGGGGCAAAAATATCTGAAGTACTTTTTATTGAAGAAACCTTCATGTCAAGACCACAGCCACATTCTGTCCAGGATGACATTTTCTGTCAGCTTCAATGTCACGCGAGAGCAGCAGTTTTATACTGAGCTGGTGCTCAGGTTTATCAAAGACAGATGCAGGCCTAACCCAAAGCCCCCCAAAACACACCTTAAATTAGTGCCAGCGTCTCTGGATGCCTCAGTAAGCTTGGCAAGGCTTCGGTGCCTCTGGGTATGGAACAGAACTCGGACTACGAGCAAACATTCTCCCCTTCAGCTCAAGATGTAGCAGATCCAGAACAGATTCTCAACCCCACCAGACAAAGGAAATCAACGCAAAAGTGGAAAAATTAGCTTTCCAGAAAACCTTCTTTTATAGTAAACAATACCATTTTACATGGACATTTCCATTACAAACTAAATTTTAAAAAAAGGATTTTACAAACAAAGCAAGTATCTTAACTCAGCAGTGAAATTCAGACAGTTTCCATGTTGAAATACAACCATTGTTTATATAAACACACAATATTTTAAATGAAGCAAGAGAAAAAACCCCACCTATCAAAACCTCTTAGTTGATGTGGGCATAAAAATCGTTGGTTTTTCTTATCGCAATTTGTTTGCACAATGTTTAAGAGGGTGCTGTAAAAAAAAGTAGAAATATTTTTCCTGGTTTATTTTTCCTTCCTTCAGAGGTAAAAGGAGGTAAAGTTAAAAGGTAGGGTAGATCTGAGGAGGTTTTCCATCCACCTCAGAAATAATTCAAAAAAGAAAAATGAAAAATATATCCAACATCTTAACTGACAGTGCACAAAGAAAGCTCTTTTGATATTCACACCATACGAATTAAAGACTTCCTTTCATTTGTGTCCCCCTATTTTTGTTATGCAACCATCCTTGGTTGGAGGCACCTTGATTTACTGATTAGCTTAGAATTGTTTTTTCATACAACTTTTCCCTTCATCACATCAATTCTTTGTAAGATTGTCTCCTGAAAAATGATTAACTGAGTCTAAGTAAATTACCTCTGGGTTCATCAATGTAGAAAGACACATCTTTTTTGTCTTCTTGCTCATCAATGTGATCATAAGTGATCTGGGGAACAGACAAGGAATTTTCTCCTGGGTTTATTACAGGTGCAGAACCATTCCCACAGCCCAGCTTCCCTTTTCTTCTGCATCTTCTGACCTGTGAGAGTAGGAATGGAATGATATCAGAAGATGCTATCAAACACAGACAAGTGCACATGTGAGCTTCACTATGCAGTGAATTCACTTGAGGTCGTACGTTTTTTATTTAAAGAATGGAACTGAAATTCAGTGAAAGGGTTGCAACCTTTGTTTATGGTTCTAAAGTGTCTGATTCTGAATTAACAACTAAAATCTGGTAAGAATTTGATTCTCAGACAGCAACTAGAACATTCTGAAAAATCAAGTCTTTAGTAAAATTTCTCAAATTGGGACCAAAACTCAAGGCATACAAAATTCTAATGACTTTAGTATATATCACCTTGTCTGGAACATATTTCTAAAGCTCTAATTAAACATAACCAGAGAATTTGAGCTATGAATTAGACTCTGTGCAGCCTCTTCAACTAAAGAAAACTTCACCTTTTGCCAAAAAGGCTAAATAAGGCACATCAGGAGAAGAGAAATCCTTCCTCCTGCCTCTAAACAGTTCTCCTGATTTTCGAAGCCTAAAGACAGTCTAATAAATACCCTGCAATTGGTACTTAAAAATGAAAAATGAAGGTTTGGATCAACACAAAGAGCTGCAGGGTCAATATATTCACAAGGCTACTTGATCTAAGTCCAAGCCAATTCTCACTTTGTTATGGTCTACAATCAGACTTTTGGAATTCCTTCTTCTGTTCAGCTCTGCAGCAGTTAAACAAACGCATGCTCAAAATTAAATGGCGAAAAAATGGTAGAAATGGGTATTTATTGTGGACAGTAGATGCACTGACATGCATCAAAATACTTCTAAAAGCGAAGATTACAGGCTCTTGTAGCAGGAAACAAAATGAGGAATCCTCTGGAGAATGAAATGCTACAACATGCACAAAATGATCAATATATATTCGAGTCCTTAAAATAAGAAGTTACAGACTAAGAAAGAACAAGAGAAGAGGATCCTTTGGTAAGAGGTTAAAGAACCACTACTGTGTGCTTAAATGAGGGCTCACATGGCACAGGGAGGTTCAGATAAATAACATATTATGGAAATCCCTCTCACTAGAGAAAACAGAGGGAAAATACTATTTTTCCATCTCTCCAACCATGCACTGCTTGCTGTTCAGCAACATACACACAGGAGTCTTACTTCAGCTTTACCCCTTTCCTCCTGTTTTTTCTGTCTCCAGCTGTGACAAAGCAAGGTCACACTGCTCTAACACCAAAACACAGACATGCACACAGATCAGGCTGTTTCAGCTTCCTCCATGTGCCATGGGGAATTGTACAGCCCTTTCTCCTTGGGAAACAGGCACCAGTGCGATGCCACTGCCTAAAGACAATCCTCAACCATCATTTGGGAAACGCTGGGCCCCTGAGCTCGACCTGCTGCAGAACTCTGCCTGCTGCAGATCTCTTGCCTGCTGGCAAGCTTGGCATTGACAGCAGAGAACTGTGTTTGGGCAATGTCACCTTTGTAGAGAAACACTGTTCCACTCTCCTGCACCCACAGCTGGGGAATTTGCCCTAATTTCTAAAGAGATAAAAGCAGCATGGGGTACTTCAGAGAAGAGTAGCTGCTGTCAGCCACGTGTTAAATGCAAACATAAATTTTTAAACTGGCTTTCTCCTTCTTCCTGTATGAACTACTTTGAAAAATGAATGCAAAATGGGAAAGTGGCACCATTGCCTTGTGCTTTGAGAAAGTAGGAGACTCCAACGGGGATAAAACAATGGAGAGTTGGTACCTCTCTGACCAACAAGGCAAATTTTAGTTAGAAGACATTTGTTCCTCAAGAATATTTCAAGGAAAACAAAACTGATCGTGCTGTGACAGGAGGAAAACAAAAGTATTTCAGGTGTCCAAATTGCTCAGGCGCTTCACGAGGCTTTGGGCAAGTTAATTATAATACAAAATGAAAAGCAAGCAGAGACCGAGCCCTGCCAGTGTCGTCACCTGTTTTCTCAGACCGGGACTAGATGGCGCTGGAGACTTTTTGGGATTTTGCACGGGAGCTGTCACATAGATCTTCCAGGTGGCTGTGGAGGTACAGGATTTCTCGGCTGCGTAGCAGCGCCACAGGGTCTGTAAAGAAACCCAAAGAACTTCAGTGCAGCAGCAGTCACTGGGTTCCCACACGGCAAATTTTGCGGCAAATCCAACTGACAACAAACCCCTCAGTCCAGGTAAACACCATTCCTAATAAAATACAACTGTGGTGGATGCAGTTTGCACCAGGACACGAACACGCATCACACAGAAATCTTCAGTGTGCTCTTGGAGTGCTCCCCCACGAGCTGGAAAAAAAATCAAACTCAGCCCTCATAAAAGCGAGTCCCCCACTGAATGCTGCAGTTCCCTTTTTCTGCACTGTGCCACATTGAATATTTGTGCACTGTGCTATTTAATTCTTTATATTATCATATGGATGTTATGCTGGGAGATTTTTCTAAAAACAGGTGTGTTTTCTCATGTATTTGTATGCACATTCATCACCTCAGGATTTGGCAGATGCACAGGACCTAAAAGAATATGAAAAGGAACTTGTGAATTAAATACTATAATGAAGATTTTTATTTCTTTTTTAATATTTCACTACATATACTCACTGCATCCAGTTACTTGTCATTATGCATATGAATATCAGAGAAGTGCAGCTTCCAGAAAGGGAGAGGCAATTATCTCATTTTCTCCACCGACTGACGTGGATCAAAATGACAAAGTGGTTAAACACAAGTTATAGATCTATAATAAATTTAGGAATGGTAATTTTCAGTACTTGAACTTCCAGGCCACGCTCTCTCTCCAATAAACTCTGAGGTATTTTACGGTTGTGGTCTTACCTGAATTAGGGAAGCTGCAGCTGGGATTTGTCTATTGAAATGCTTCTGACGTTGCTTCTGCTGTACTTTCAGGGCAAAACCCGACCCCAGAATACCCTAAATATAACCAAAATTACTAGTCAGACTTGTATATGGCTTCACATACCTAAATCAAATACTTCACACATGGAATAAACAGACATTTAATAAAAGATTTTCTAAAATGAATTTTCCAGTATCTACAGTGACAGAGTTCTATTTATTCCAACAAAAAAATCTGAAATTGAGCAGATCAACAGCGGAATCATGTAACTTCAGTAAACAGCATGTGTTTATTGCTGTGGTCCACAGGTTACAGGAACCTGAGGCATTCACAGAGGCAGACACATCTTTAATGAAGGGATTCAAGTTCTACTTACGGCTGGCAGTGCAAAGAAGGAGATGGCAAATACTGAGAAGCAGGAAGCTATTGTCTTCCCGATCCACGTCTGGGGAACTTTGTCTCCATAGCCAATTGTTGTGACTGTTACCTAGGCCAGAAACAAACACCTGTTTCAGTGCAATGGGGCACATTTATCTCTCAAAAAGCAGGAAAAAAGAGAATGAAAGGGAAAAGAAATTAGCGAAGTATCACGAGACAGGTGTGAATCAATGGATTTTGGATTTGGGGATAAGGAAACCTGTGCTGACAGGAGTGAAGAGGGACAGAACTAACCCATCCCAGCTGAATCCTCACGGCAAGAGGAGGAACACACAACCACTCCAGGATGAGTTATCTCCCAAAGTCAACCTGCCAGTAGAGCTAGACCTGAACACAGCTGAGCCCTGTGCTTAGCTCTCTTCCCTCCCCACAAATACAGGGCCTGGACATTTAAAATTGTGTTTAGCCACAAGGTGCTTAAACTTGGATCTGACCATTGCTTATCAGGGCCAGGTACTCCCTAAGGGACAAGGGGCCCCCAGTCAAGGGAGACAACAGAGCCAGCAGGGCAGCACCTCTCCAGTCAGGCCCCAGTCCCATTCAAGCAAAGCAGAAGCAGAAAGCGCAGCCAGGTCCACTCAAGAGCCTGGATTATAATGCAGCAGCACAATGAGGCAGGTCTGACAGCCACCACAAGTCAGGATTAGGATCGAGTGCAGGGGTCAGCACATGAGTCCACAGGGAGGGGGCGACAGCAGGGCATCATCCCATGGGTGGAAATCAGGATTAAGGGAGTCCGTACCTAGACACAGCTGCAGTTGAGCCGGAGACAATCTCTCCTGTGCTTAAATATTGCCCCTGGGTGTGCATGGAGCATCACCAGTGGGGTCATGCTGGTCAGGGTCATTAGGCCAATTAGTGCCCTCAGGTCTGGGATCTGTAGGGACTTGGCTCTACAGGGACTTGCTGTGGAGGTGACAGGCCAGCCCTGAAAAGCCCCAGAGGCAGGAGGACCTGAGTGGGACAGAGGTTTGGGGCTATTCCTGAAGAGCCCCAGCAGGATGGAAGAGAATTCATTATGAGCCGGAGGTCAGGAAGGACCTGGTTCAGGGGGAAAACAGGGTCCAGGTGGAGGCTGGTCCATCAGAAAGGTTTGTGATGTAACAAGGACCCCCTGCTTCCCAACGGAAGGGGATAATCGGCTGATCCCAAAGCAGGAACCCACAGCAAGCCATGGGAATCACACCAGACAGGGGCTTCAGCACCATGGTCACAGCAGGATAAAACTCACAGACCATGGTCTAAAATAGAGACCCTGGGCCATCAGCCTGTTGGGTTTTCAGCATCCTCAGAGCTCTGATGCTGCCATAAAATGGTGTGAGAAACGTGGCTTGGACTCCTGGAGAAGTGAAAAGCTTCTGGTGAGGACCAGAAGAGTTCTGTCATTAATACTAACCACTGGGGAGAACTGTAAATAGAAAAAATGTACTTTTATTTGGAAGTACGAGCCCCAAACCTGGTCCCCCTCCCTTCACTTCGCCTTGAATGGTAGCAGAAACACAGCCAAAACAGACTTAAAAGAATATGTAAATTTACGCTGACTATAAAGAGGCTGCCTTTTATGGAAAAATTTGCTGACAAATGCTTAGATGTTATGCAAAAATAGTCTTCTCAGAAGAAACTATCAAGCAATAAAGGCATGGGAAGAATATATTTCCTCCTACTCTCAGAGCTGGAAGAAAGATTACAGGGAAAAAGTCACCAACTACTACCAAACTTAGTTTTACCAAGTTCCAAAAAAATAGTTGTGTTTATCCATAATGAATTTTCCACTTGATGGAGACCACTTTGTAGTATTTGTATCTTTGAATGAGTATTGTTCTTTTGAACTGCAAACTGCTCCCAGCAGGAGCTCTGCCTTGCCAGGTGCTTGTCCAGATTTAATGTGGCTTGTCACGTGACTCAGGTGCTGTGTGCTAACACATGCAGTACAAACACATGAGTTTGCCAGTCCCCAAAATTAAACCAGGCCCCACAAAATCCAACTTTGAAATGCAGTATGTGTTACTGGGCAGCGGAGGAAGTTAAAGCTCTGTTTCTTTAATGGCACTTCAGCTCCTCAGTGCACCCAGATGACCCCTCAAAGTCTGTGATTTTTCCTTCCTTTTCCTCTCTTTTTTCTTATGAAAGGCTTCTTGGGTTTTTGGGGGTGGTTTGGTTTATGGGGGTTATTTCTGGTTGGTTTTTTCCTAAGTTCTCCAGCACCAGGACTTACAACCAAACTGCAGTAATGTTGAGCTGCCTTAGTGTTACTACAGAAGACAGGATGAAAGCTGTAACCACAGAAAAGATGAATTTTCCATCTCCAGAGCAGGCGTTTGGCTGGCAGACTCCTGCAGGTGCCTAAACATGTCTCAGAGAGTTTTTCTCTGGCTACCTTAAGAGGGTTCCTTCTTGGTAATCCAATTAGCACATTGAATACATGGAAAGGATTATAAGCAATGTAATTCTCTGGCTTTCTTAATCGCAGCAGAATTTTTTTTCTATTTGTACATCCCAAAGTTATCAGTATTTCTGAGCAGAGAATGTTGAATAACTGGGCTCTGGAAAATTACACCTCTTGTAACATGGATTTACGATGGCACATTCCAGCTGTGTGCACAGGCTCTAACACAGGCTCTGAACACACACATGTACACCTCCAAAAGGGAAGAACTCTGATTTAGCAGAAGTCAACAGGGCTGCTCAGATGTTTTAAGACAGGCAGGTGTCCTCAGGTGTGAGGAGTCAGAACTGCACACCTCAAAAAACACACTAAATATAGAGGGATTCAAACTGCTACGTCTGGCATGGAAATTTACTGCTGGAAATTCTGAGCAGTTGATCCCAAGTACCTGTGCCAGTTAACACCAATTTACTGGAGCAAGTATTTAACTCCATTCCAGTGGTACAGAATAGCTGAGTTTGCAGCAAGACTGATAAGCATTACAACCAGCAAGAGGCAAGCAGGGAGGGCCAATAGAAGAGAAGCCTCCTATGTGCTCTTCTCTCCTCACGGAAAAAATACCCAAAAGGGACAGGGCAGCTGCTGTGACACGGGTTGCAATCCTGGCAGACTGACCATGCTGTTGGAAGTGCTTTTACACGTGCCCTACATGCTACAACTTCTGAGAATGGCTTCACGTAAAACACACAAAGTCTTTGCTATGTCTTTGCAGTTTAACCTGTTTGCCTGCCAAATCTAGGAGAAAAAAACCTTGCATTTAACTGAAGCAGGTGATTGTAGTTAGCATTTAATTCCAACTCTCATTCATTCTTTATTTTCTCTTTTCTCCATATTTAAACCTTCCAGGTCATTTGTATCAAGTTCAGCAAGCTTGCACTTTCTCCACAAAGCAAAACGTTCCCCATAACACACTCTGTGGTTTTTGTCAGACACATAAGACTTTCAAATACTTGCTACCAAGGTTTTTTTTTCCAGTGGCTCAGTTTTGAAAGGCAAAAGTGAAAATCAAATTTCACTCCCTAGTAACTCCACATCTGTGTTTCTATGTTCCAGGAGATTTGAAAAGAAAAAGAAACTGATTCACTTTGTCCTTTGTTCCTGTTCCCAGCTGTGAACTGCACCTGCACCGTGACTCACTAAATGCTGAGGAGGCCTAGATGCCTGAAAAGCTTAAACAACAATTTGAACAGTGTTCCTCACACAGCCAGAGAAAGAGGAGCTGATTTTATCTTGCTGCTACACAAAGCAAGTCAAGTTTTGGAAAATAACAAAACCCACTGAACACTTTGCATGTCCCATCCACACACTTTGAAACACAGAGCCCAAGTCATCTATCCCAACAAGGTAATGAGCATTTTAAACTTCTCTCTTGGTCTTCATAACTCCTTTTAAATTCCCAACGTCCAAAATACTCTTGTAGTATACAAGAGTATACTCTGACTTTACACCCTGACTTTTTCAACCTTAATTTTTTTACTCTTTAATCATATCAATGCCGTAGCTTCTAGTGTTTAGAAGAACTTTGTAATTCAGACCAAAATATTCAATGGAACTAACGAAGCAAGCTCTGGAAAACTAGAGCCAAAAAAAAAAAGGAAAGGTAGAAAAAGTACATTGGGTTCACATGGAATCTTTATCATGTGCAGGAATAAGTTGTGCATCAATATACCTGGATAGAACTGGAGGCTAAAAGTGATCCACTGGCGTTTGAGGTGAACTGCCCAAATAATGGAAGAGTAAGTGAGAATTAGAGTACTGGTTTGTTCTCTTACAGCAGGCATGGGGTATCTTTCAATTATACCCTGATTGTTTTTCTTTTAAAATGCAGCACAGTCTGTGCTTCTGAGACACTCATTATTTTCCACCACTAGCTACAGGTTGCCTCACATCTATAACCATGAGGTTTTATATTCTTAAAATTTTATCCCATGTGCATTTAACAATGGAGGACTTTTACAAGTGATCGCTCTATGGGTTGGTTCATGGTTTCATTGCTTCCCAGCACCTTAGATCATCAGGTCCATCTGGCCATTGAGTGGATTTTTCTTTTTTCACTAGATTCTTCTGGGTTTGTACTGTTTTTAGCACAGCCCTAGGTGATACTCTGCAGATGAAATGAATACTTGACAACCTAGTGAAAGGAATTTAATGTTCAAAATGTTTTTATAGTAAACCACTTAAAGAGTGCTGACTGAGGCTACATGTAATATAGTCTGTATTGCTGTGTATTTCACTGAAGTAGAGGTTTATCCAGCATCTAAGACAAAAAAACAAAAAACAGGAAGCTATAACCTGCATCGAGGTCTGAATTATTACTGAGTGTGAGTTTTACACAAAAAGATCGCAAAAATAGAGTCATTAACCGGACTTTCACGTATAGAATATCCCTTTAAGTTATGCACCTTTTGCAGATAACTAAGCAGAGTTTAAAGGAAGTGGAAGAGGTTTTGAAGGGAATCTCTACTCTTTTTGAGATGTGGACTTTTCATATTTGTAAACATTCAGCACCCTTTGCTAAGAACTTGCTAACCTGCTTTCACAATAAAATTCAATATCCCAATAATTTAATTGTATTTATTATATTCTTTCTTGTATCCCTCCTAAGAGGTTGTCAAGCTTCCGTACAGAAATACATTCTGCAAAGAAAGAAATGCCAGATTTTTCTAAAAAGTTCACAATTTGAACAGAAAACCTTATGCCCTGTTTGCACACACATTTTGTTGGTGTGGACTTACCACACCCCACCAAAGGGCATCGGCATAGCTGGAGAAACCTGTCTTTCCATCCTCATCAACTGCATCCTTCTCGGCAAGATAAACAAAGTAGGATGAAAAAATTAATCCCAAGAATCCAATGTACAGCGTGGTTATGAGTTCCTATTAAAAGAGAAAGCAAACAAGCATATAAGGTTTTCATCATATATATATTCTACCATTGCAAAACATTGCAAATATCTGTGGGGGTTTTTACATCCCAGTAGAAAAATTAATATGTTTTATTTCAGGTATGAAATTTGCCTCCAGTAAAACAGTTAAACATTGACTTGGGTTTTATTCATACCAGGCTAAATAGTTCAAAAAGCCATCATTTATCCAAGATCCTTGGGGCAGCTAAACATAGAGTAGGACATCTCTCCTAATTATGGAATGGGAATCATTCCACTTAACCGTCTACTCAAAATACAAATTGTCTAAACATTTTTAAATTACCAAAGCAGCTTTAGAAATGCCCTTTATGAACAGTGCACTGAGGAATAACAGCCATGGCTTGTGATTATGGCCATATCTGAGCAATGAACCTGTGTATCTGATGTTTAGACTGCTTAAGACAGAATAGCGATGCCTCAACAGTTTCATGTTAAGATAAAATCTTAAGATAAAATATGTTAGGTAGATGTCAGGTTTTCAGTCCCGAAAAACAAGGCTAGGGCAGACTTTTGTGAGGGCATGATACAGTCCTTGTGAACATACCATTTTCTCTAAAGATTTTTGGGCAGAAAAGTTGTGTCAGACCTGCTGTGACTTAGATACAGGACTCTCACAGTCTTCAGGAAAAAAGGAAGTGCTGGTGCACTTAAACATGTCACCAAATACGTGATGCCACGGATGCAAAAACACATAAAGCTTTTAAAAGCAGTGCTAAATGAGATATCCACTTGCCCCCCAGGGAAGTCCAATACCTCGTTATGAGGGAAAACAGCTTATTTTAATTACTTGAAGTTTAGATGCATTATTCCTTTATTTTCTTTGCAAGTATTTGGCCATCTTTATCATGGAACATCGTTCTGCTACATCTTGATTGGCATCTTCCTTAAGCTCTTGACAGTCATTTCTCTTATCTTGGATCCCAGCCAAGAAGGGAATTAAAGTACTGCCATATGATACATTTAAAATTAAAACCTGACTGGGAAGGATTGCCCCTATTTTTAAAGTATGTCAGGTTTTCACAGATTTTCTGCAATACTCTACCCACGTGTTTTAAACTGTTTGTAAGGGAAGGTTCAAGTTTAACATCAAACTTCCTTCAGATTTTCTTTTTTCTTTCTTTTCTCTTCCTTATAAGAGCTTTCTGGGGAAAGGTAGCCCTGGTATCAAGTACCAACATTCAGCAGCAGGAACTATAAATATCCTTCATTCTCCTAGAGCATTCTAGGTTCAGGAAATCTTTAAGTAATCTTGGCACAAAAAAAAATGGGTGTTTTTCCTCTAATTGTTTAATGATGACCTAAATAATGAATTTTGATAGTATTTCGTCTTGCCCACAGGCAAGTCTTTTAATTTAAGCCTTAATATTTTGCAGGCCTGTTTGCTAAACAAGGCAGCTGAAAAAGGAAATAAACCCTGGGGTTTCAGTAGTTTCTCTGCTGGTCACCTTTATTTTCTCATCTTTAGCTCATGATAAAGGTGCACTGTGTACTTGTAGATATGACTTGCTTTGAAAAGCTCCTTGTGTTAACATATGCAATTGACTATTTGTGGATGATAATTTGAATAATTCTGGTTTAAGTGCTGGCTTTCTGGAAAGCAGGCAGGAAAATAGCAGAGTCTTATGAAATCCTTTCAAAGTGGCTGAAATATCAACAGAACTACTGAGCTTATTTCACCACTGGCACCTCTCAGCTCCAGCATTACTCATCTAAAGACGGAATTCTTTTTAAGTAAAGGCCAGATGAAAATGCAACTGCCTTGGACTTACTCTAAATGTCACCAATCCATGTTCCATGTGTATAGAGAGACTATATTTAATTATTAAGAATAATGGCAGCAATCTCATGCCTACTGCATTTAAGGGAGAATCAGAAGCCTTTTAAATAACACATGCTTCAAGAGACACGATCACAAAACAAAGAGCATTCTGCGGGCATCAGGCCCTAAAACTACACATTTATGTGGGTTTTATTAGATAAGAGCTTAAGAATAAAGAGTGCTGCATAAAACAAGTGGCTCTTTGCAGCAGGGACTTTCAGATAGACACACACAGGGGAAACAGCAAGAACAACAAACGCACAAAGGTAAATTTGACTTTTGAGAGAGTTGAGTCGGCACATCTTTTAAACTCAGCTAGATCTCCATTTTCAGTTAAAATAAGGACCACACAATACAAAGTTCAACACTTGGAAAAAATGTGAGAATTCCTCCTGTCCTAACAACAGTGGAAGACCTCACAAAGCAAGGTGAGGAAGGAGTAAAACCAACCTAGAGGCTCACAAGCTGGAGCTTGAGTGGCTAACTCAGTTTTTCAGCAAGCTGCAGGATTTCTCCATGGCTTTCCACCACCACATGTGATATTGACTCATGTTTTGTTGCTTTTGGCAAGACATGCTGGTATATAAGCTCAACCTGCTGAAAATAGAAGCGCATCCCAGCCAAACCAGGCCTGAGTGAGCTAATAGAGCTATATGTAAAATCCCAAAACACATGGAAATCGTTGGTGACAACTTTACTAAGCTCTTCTGTGCCCACAGAGGTACAAGTGCTTGCTATTTTCAGATGGCACCAAGATGTGAATTTATTTTCTCATATTGCTTAAGGGTTTAGGGGCACATTTTTTCTGAAAGAGCATCAAACGCAAAAAAAAAATAGATGAGGACTTTGTACTCTGCCAGTGAAGAAAAAGGAGCTGAGGTGGTTTTGTTTTGGTTTTGGTTTTTTATTTTTAAACAGAAATTTCTTTCAGACTCTGGACAGGAATAAAGGTTCCATTTTTCCTTCCGTTTGGTACCGCGCTAGGGTTTCAGCTACACTTGTCCAATGTCAATACAGAACTGTGTGCTCGGTATGTTTTTTTCTTAATGTGTTAGTGGGTGATCTGCTTGGATAAGTATTACAGATCTGTGGAGTTTTATTTATCACCATAATCACTTCTTCGGATAAGCAGAACTTCAGGTACGTTTACTCATAAATTCACTTTTCCAAGAATTTTTTTTCCTTTTCAATCATTGAACTTGCTTCTGCTTGTGACACATAAGATTTAAGTGTTGTATTTTGGAGATAGTATTTCCTGATTCTTGACTAAAACTCTGAACACCCACAGGAAAAAATGTTCTCAAACAGGTCTGTCAGGAATGGTAGCAAATGTTGAGAAAGTTATTTGGATATCAGCTCTGCCCTAGCAAGATACCCAGGCAATGCAAGCATAATAAATGAAGACCACACAGACTTGGAGCATTAAAAGTCATCCTGTTGTACAGTATGAAAGGAGGCTTTATCCCACAGCACTTTGGTGTGCATCACTTCTGCACAGCCATCGTGATATAAAAGTTCCTACTGTACTGGGGGAAAAAATAAAAGGAAGAAAATTAACTTTTAGTATTTAAATTAATCTCTTGGATTAAGTGCATCCCATTCTCTGTCCCAGAAAAACAGTTTTCTGAATAGAAAATCAAAAAATCTGTAACTGTCAATATGTGAAGAACAAATCTACACTCATAAAAATAAGTTAACCACCCTGACAAGTGTGATGTGGAGATGAATAGCAGAGTATTACCCCTCCACAGTGTGGCATGAGATGCAAGATTTAAAGGCTAATGGTTTAAGTTTCTGTTAAATTGATAAAGCTAAGCATAAAGAGATTCCATGAAGACTCAAAAAGAAGCCCTCAATTAGAAATATTTTAAAGTCTGCAGAAAAACTTTGAAACTCTTCCTGCTTAATGAGCTTGCATACAGAAAAATTGTTTCAAAGCTTTAGCAGACGTGCAACTACTTATAGCCAGGTTTGCCTCTGTGAGCACACCCTTGAAAAAGTAACTTTTCTTACACAGCATCATAACATAGTTCATATTTTTTATTTACAGAATGAATTAGAAAACTCCATATTCAAGGAGAACAAAACAGAATTATTTAAATAATTGACTTCTTCTAGCAAGGCTTTTCCACCAGTGTTTGGTTTTCCACAAAATAACCAAGCTAGGAACACATCTTCTGTGGAGATAGTGGAGAGTATTTGTAACATGAAAGGCAGCCCACAAAACTGCATTTAATAAATTACATTCAGGGATAACACCAAAGAGTACATCAGTTAATTAAAAAACCCAAACACTGGTATTTATACCGTTAGCCACCGCCCTGAATAGCAAAGAATAGTTTCCCATTTTAAAAGGAGAAAGAAACACACGATAGACTTTCAGAGTATTTTTTTCTCTTGCAACGTAACAGTTCACTTAAACCAGGGTATGATTTGAAGCCCACACAGAGAATTTACCGAAGTCAACAAAATGCAGGGGATGTTTAAAGGCCAGGTACCTGTCGATGGATGAAAACCACCGACCCCAGAAGTCTCCAGGTGCCCCCCTGGCGGTCAACATGAAGCATCCGAAGGATCTGGAGAAAGCGGATCCCCCTGTAAGGAAAGTGAAGCATTAAAATAAATACAATAAATCAGTAAAAATGCTTGAGGACAATACTGCCTTATCCACCCACAACTGATTGTGTCCACTAACACTCTGCCATGTTGAAGAACTGTGATAGCACTGCCCCTGCCTCAGGTGGCAACTCAGGCTACAGGCATCTCTATGCTTAGATCGCATTTCATTATAGTCAAATTTATTCAGAAATACTGACCATGAAAGAAATTATTTAATGGAAAATCACACAAAATCAGGGGAAACTTGTATATTTTATGTGATTCCAGTTCTCAAATGCCTCCTTTCCAAAGAAAACCAATGCTTCAAGCTTTGATAACATAAATATGAGCAAACTTTTTTCTCTATTTGCCAAAAGCAGAATATGAATCAAACATGGCATTACTAAAATCCTCGTTGTGTGAGTCATTGAAATCTATCTGATTCAACTGGAAATAGATAGAGTCCTATGTGTTTTTTGGAGAATAACTGAATCAATCCAAATATTTTCAACTAAAGAAAAATAATTTTTAGTATGGTTCTTCAGCATAATTTACTCTATGGAAATATTTCATTTGCCCTTTTGGCAATGAATTTTGTTTGCCTACAATCTTGTTACTGTCTTATCCCTGAAACAAACTAGTGAAGAGCAGGAAAGGATCAACGCTGAATTCATCTACCTGAAAATTTTTCACCAAAAGTGTTTTTGGCTCTTTTTAGCAATCCTTAAGGTTTTGTCGTGAATGTAGGTTTTGCTTTTTAATTCAAACTTGCCTGACCCTGCGGGTTTTTCAGAGGAGCAATGATAACACTGCAGGGATGCGGGTTAAGGTTCTGTGTCAGAGAGCATTCTGAGGTGTAGGACAGTGACTGTGGAGCTTAAGACTGCAAAAGGCTGCACTGAGCCCAAAACCCACTGGGCTCACATATAAACACACTGAGGGCCTTTTCACTGAAGTCCTTCCTACACTTCTAATTAAATTAAAAAACCCCGTGTCCTGGGGTGACTGTATGACACTGTATTCCCTATCATCGGGCTTTAAGCTGGGTCCAGGAGAGGGGGGAGAGAAGCCAGGTGAATTCTTCAGTGCAGTTTGTGTTCAAGGACTCACACACCCCCCCACATTCTCACTGCAGCAGAGCCAAGGGAACACCTTCCTGCTTTTAGCCAGCTTTTGGCTCTGTTCCTCAGGAGAGAGATGGAGAGTTAAAATTCTTTGCTTTTTAGCTAGCCTGTTAGCTGAGGCAAGAAGTTTTTTCCTGGGACTGTGGCTTCTTCTTCTCCTCCTGGAACTGTTCAGCTCCGGTCCGGAACACCATCACCGGGAGGCCCCACACCACGGCCTGGAGAGGCCCACGCTGCACCCCAGCTCCAGAGAGAGCAGAGCCACACCTACAGAAAGCACTCTGAATCTACCAGGTCTTCTCCACAGCGAGAGGTCTTATTATTTAACATTATTCATTCTCTCGTGCCTGCGTGCACTTTGCTTGTTAAATAAACAGCTTTTTTTTCACTTTCCTCCAAGAAATTTCTTTCTGAACCTGGTGGGGGAGGGGCTGCTGAAACCTGCCTTCTATTAGAGGACACGTTCTTCCCAGACGTTTCCTCCGAATTCGTCTCAAACCGAGACACCCCAACCTTTGCAATTTTCACACGCACCTTCCTCTTTTCCTATATGAGCCAATAATCACATTCCTGCTGCCTGTGTGGAGTCTTTACCATCAGGTAAGGATGAATGTTCTACAGTAAGAGTTACCTTAAGAACACTTTGTACATGCAATTCCCCTCAGTGTTTGTCTACACAGCCGGACAGTTTGGACAGTACTGGCCATTCCCACTTCCCAGTGATTCCACTGCACTGGGAAGCAGAGGCTTGTGACAGAACATGCAGCACATCTTGGAAGTTAGGTTAGGAGTGGGAAGTGCACCTACTGCTTATCATTCTTTTCTTCTATTTACCCACTTTACCTCCCAAAACAAGCCTGCAGTACTTGATGCAAGCTGAACAAACACTGTGGACATCAAATGTTTCTGGTTCATGTACAGTGTGAGTTACTCGTGCCAAACAAATCCACCAAAGCATAATTACTCTTTAAACAAAGTAATTACTCATACTCAAAAAGCACTGAGTTAAGTGCTTTCTGGATTACTTCTTAAATAAACCCACGTTCTGTAATACTCTCTTGTCTCAGAGAAAGACTTGTTTGATGTTTTAAATAGGACATAACGTTTCGTTTTTTCCACTCGGCTTCAGGATTCCCACCAATTTTCATCTGCCTTGTTCCTGCACTCCTTTCCCAATCAGTGACCAAGAACAACAGCGCCCAGTCCTCCACTGCCCAGTGCTTCAATAGAGTAACTTTTCCTGCATTAGGAAAATCAGACGCGCAGCTAAATTGGGAATTAGGCAGTCAGATATACATCCAATAACCTCTGTGGCAGTGAAGAGCTGCAGTCACAGGAGAACATACCTTATTGCAGAGGTGGCAAACACTTGCCCATTAGATCCTATGCTCAGAACAATAATTGAGGCTACTACCACAATCAGATCTGTTAACAAAACAAGCAAACAAACAATCAAAAGATGAAAGAATGTATTGATTTTTTTGTTTTTAGATCTCAGCACTGAAAAACACAACAAATACAGACTAAGGAAAGCACTTCAAAAAAAGAAATTGTTAGGTGAAATTTGGTGGGCATGTTAACTCTACATAATAGTTTCACATCAAAACCTCAGTGGCTACAGTTTCTTCCAGGATGAATTCAGTAACACAAGTTTCAAAGAAACCGATGAATTTGGCAGCTTGCCGCAAAAAATGCAAAGGCATTTGTGCACCCTAGAAATGAATCCTTATTTTGGCCCAAGGCTTCTGATATAAGAGGAAATGCAAGGGTTTGCTTCACTCAATAATGAAATCCATGAAGTCAAGTATCATGCATACAGACAAACGCACATTTGGTTTAAAAGTTGTATAAAAGCTGTAAAGCCAAGCTTTCAAAGTTAAAGGAACTGTCAGAACAAAGGCTGGCAAAAAAAAAATCTGAACTGTTAGTTTACTTTGTGATACTGTCTTTATTTTTATGAAAAAATAATTGTTTCCAGAGTTCCTTTTTTTTTTTTGTTTCCACAACTCTGCAGTTTACACAGTTCCAGCTTTATACAACGCAAATGACAGATTGTGTTCACAGTGCCAGTACCTCTTATTTTCTCTCATCCCAGTTCAGTGACCACGTCCATTTCTTTTAATTATTGAACCTTGCTGTAACATTATTCTCAGAAGATATTTTTTTAATTTCCTCACAGGCATTTCTGTGGTAAACCTCTTTAGAGCATCTAAATGCTTCCCTTTCAAATTCTACCCAAAAAATAAAGGATAGTATTATAAATGGGTAGCAAATGGAGACAGAACGAGGAAAAGTTTTGCTAAACTTCCCTTTGCCAGTTTGAAACAGGCAGTACTTTATTCTTCAGAGCACTTCACATCATACAGCACTTCAAAACACCAGCCCTGCTGACTTCACTCGCAGCTGTGAGGGCTCGGAACCTCTGCAATGCGACTTCAAAGTCTTCCTTTGGACATCCAGAAAATGAGGCCCACTTGTGAAAACTGCTTTAACTGACTTTCCATGGGATGCCTGGGCAAGAGGCAGGATGGGATCCAACCTGAGCAGCAACAACAGTTTCCCTCAGCAGGGTTAACTTGTTTTTTCCTCTCCTTTTAAACATTCTCCTGCCTCATTCACAACCATGTTGTTGCTGCAACAAATATTGCAGAAGTTCTACAACCAACAGTATCCTCCACTCTCTGAGTTGAATTAATTTCCAGTATCATTCTGATTTTCACTGTAAAAGCTGGATTTCTCCCCACGGGAAAGCACTCAGTCAGTTTAAAGACTGTACTACAATAATTGTGCAGGTATGAAAATGAAAATGAAAAGAAATAAAGGGAGGGATGAGGCTACAGAAAGAGCTCCCATTTGGGATTAATCTCAGCTTTTGAATGCCTGACTTTCCAAATTTTTTATGCAGTTCCTTTATCATGTGTGAACATATATTTGTAAACATGGGAATTTAGGGTGGGTTTTCTTCCCATCACATCATAACACAGATCTTTGCCCTTCAGCAAATGATGCATCGTGTCTTCACTCAATTGTCAGACATACACACATCCATCTGATGGCAGGTACTGAAGGGGTAAAAGACTGAGCTTAGAAAATCAGTTTCAACCAGGTAGTGAGACATTTTTTCATTTGTGCTTTCTACTTTTCTGAAAGTGTTCATCATGGTAGAGATTTTTTTTTCTTTTCTTTTTCTCCAAACCTGTTCTTCTATCTCTGCTTCTCCTCTGTTCCTAGTTTTCATCCCAGTTTCCAGTGCTTAGACTTCCCTCATTAATGCCAGTTTACTGGTCCAAACAGCCCTATTTTACTGTCTAGGTCTTCAGCATATCCTGCCCTTTCACTGACACCTTTCAATCCCACATATTTCCAGCCCCTGCTGATTTTCCTTCAAGCTCCTGATTTGCCTGTCAGTCTCTTTAAAAGTTCCTCTCCCAGACCTTTGCATCAGAATCCACCTCCTGTCTTCTTACTGAGCCTGTGTATCCCAGAACATTCCTTCTGCCTCAGCCTGGGATTTTCCATGTGCCCTGGGCAGATGCAGGAAGAGCACTATAAAACCAAACCCAGCAGATTTTCCACTTCCAGCCCCAGCACTGCTGCTCAGAGGAACCAGCAATTTGAATTGTGCAGGCTCACTGCAGATTGAATCCTTGAGGAAAAGAAGAGCATCCTGTAGCAAAACTGCTCTCTAAACAAGCTGCCAATTTTTCAGAGGCTTGTTCATCAGCTTGGAATTGAATTTCAGTGACAAAAAAAAGCTATTTTCTCATTAAATTTCAGCTTTAAAGTGTGAAATAGCTAGTGATGCTAAGAAATCATCAGAGTTGCCTTTTTCAGGAACAGTTTAAACATTTTGCATGAAATGTCTCCACAAGACTCCAACTGAAGCAGACACTGGCACGGAAAGCTTCAGGAAAAAGGGCCAACATTTGTTTAAATAACTTTTTTAACTCTAACAAGCATTAGGGTTTAGAATAGCATTACATTGGTATTTATGGTAGTTTTTAAAAAGTAAAGTGTCAGGAAATCTGGTAATTTTAAAAAAATTAATTCCAAATATCATCTATAATGTATCTTACTTGAGTACAGCTTTTTTTTTCGGAGGAAATTGCTGATGTGTTTCTAATGTTTCCATAAATTTACTTTCTAGTAGTCAATTCTCAGATTTTTTATTAAAAACAATTAATTTTACTTAAATTTAAAGCAGTAAGAATATTTGTGTTTTATTTTTGTATTTTATTGCTGTACTATTTTACAGTATGAAAATGGTTTTCAGCTTAAAGGTGTGTTTTAAGAAAGGTCTCACTATTGTTTCTGCTGCCATGGTAAATGAGCACCACACACTAAACACGCTCCTTCTGGGAACTAAGGAATGAAGAAGCATGGAGAGACAAAGGGATTTTTCTAGGGATTCTTGAGCTGGGGATTAATTCAATATTAATGTTTTTTGACAGGTTCTTATTGTCTTTTCTCATATACACATAACCATCTACAATCTGTCTGCAAAGTAGAGAAATATTAGGCTAACTTTAGAAAATCTACTTAAAAATAATTTTAAAAATTGATTTAATAGGTAAGGGAGTTGTACCATTTTCCATTTTAGCTAAAATGCTAAAAGACCTTTCAAAAAATGATGTGTCCTATCTTAAGACTCTCCTTTCCCAGTAATGCAAGTTGCATGTTAACATATGAGTTCACGCAGCATAGAATTCAGTAATATTTTAAAAGTTTATAAATGAAAGTGGTAATTAGGCTTGACTACTAAATCTCTTTCTAGTAAATTAGGCTTGACTACTAAATCTCTTTCTAGTAATAAGCACCAAAGTGATTTTTATTTACAGCTAGAGAGGGAAGGAAAGGAAAGATAATCGAAGAACTTAAAGAAATTCAAAACTGCTACCCAAGTTGAACTCTCCAAGAATTAATCCAAATTTTAGGAACAAAAACCGAGAGAAGAAATATCCCTGATGTCAAAGAAATTTTAGTGGATTTTTTTTCTGATGTAAAAATAAAGACTTCGGTATTCATGAATGTATTTTGTTTTACATTCTGGTTTAATCCTTTAATTTCTTTTTCTAGTGTTTTTATTTTGCTCATGTTGATTTGAAAATGATGAGTCAGCAGGATTCAATCATTCACAGCAAAGGTATTTCCCAAGTTTAGCTTGTTCTGTCAGTGCAGACACTGTTCCATCTGCATTTGATATGGAAAAGCAAATCTTGATTTCCAATGTATTATATTCTTAGGGGAATTTCAAAGGTTAAAATAAAGTACTGACACCTGTGAGTGCACAACCAGCTGTAGCCATTCTTAGCTTTTCTTAATAAAACCCACTGTGCCTTCCCCAAGGGCTCCAATACAAACACGAATATCTGCTGTGGTAGAAGCACAATACCAGCAGAGAGAGCCACTTGAAACCACAGGCCAATGAGATTATCATTTTCTCTAATATGCCCACCTAAGAAGCACTTCTTAATTGAGAGAGAAATCAAGAACATGATGAGGAGTAAAAATGCTTCCTTACAGGCCTCATGGTTAGATCACAAAACTAGACCAGCTCTAGAAGCAGAAGAAGGATTTGTACCCAAGGAAGGATTTTGTGTTCAAAGTCTTACCAATTTCCTGCAGTTACCCAAGATTTATTCATTTCTTCACTTTACAGTCCTGCTTTTCTAAGGCTGATCTCTGTCTTAGCCATATTTTAAGTGTTCAGTTCTAGCAACCCAAAAGAAGAGATATCACAAAGCAGATAAATGCCTGAGGGGTAGACGTAGCTCAGAACTGCAATAAGGCCCCTACAGAAATTAACATTTTTATTTACAACAAAGAAGGGGGTTGCAAAAGCATTTAAATCTTACCAATGATAGATATTGGCTTCCTGGCAAACCGGATCCTACCCTGGAAGCCAACATATTTGCTCCTGCAGCCTGCAGACCACAGCCGGACCAGGTACTCAGCACCAAAAAACACCACCAGAACTATTTCCTAACAGAGTGAAAAGGAGAAGAGATCAGAGTTGAGTTTTTTTCATTAAAAGTAAGAGTATAGTTTGCATATCTAATTTATTCATAGAACTAATACAAATGAGCTTGTCGAGATAGATGATACAATAAAAAGGATTTTGCCTAATCTGTTCACTTTTTATATGCATATACCAGGCAGTAAATAAAAGGGAGATAATCAGTTCTTGAATGTGATTTGCATAAATAAATGAATGGATTAAGCTCCATTCCATCAGTATATCATAGTGAAAAACACAACATTATTCTTCTTTTGTTTCTTTCCAAAACTTAAAATTTTAAAAAATAAGGACTAGTGGGAGGCTACAAGTACATCATTCCTAAAACTTACAAGTGTTGGAGGCATTTATAGATGATGAAGAAGAATTTACGAACATAAAACCAGAAAGTAATGTCAACTTTTGTATAGAATCACAGAACACGTCAAGTTGGAAGGGACCCATGGGGATCATCGGGTGGGATGATCCTCGCAGGGCCATCTGAAACTAAACCATGTGACTAAAAGTGTCATCCAGGTGCTCCTTGAGCTCTCTCAGGCACTCCCTGGGGAACCCATTCCAGTGACTGAGCGCACTCTCAGGGAAGAACCGTTTCCTCATGCCCCCTCTGAACTTGCCCTGGTGCAGGTTCATTCCCTTTCCTCAGGTCCCTGGCCACCAGAGAGAGGAGATCAGAGCCTCCTGCTCTGCCTGCCTCGAGGAAGCTGCCACTGCAAAAGGTCTCTTCTCAGCCTCCTCTTCTCCAAGATGGACAAACCCAGGCACCTCAGACGCTTCCTCCCAAGCCTTGCCCTCCAGGCCTTTCCCCACCTTGGTTGCCCTCCTCTGGAAACACTGTCATGTTCTGATGTCCTTCTTCTACTGAAACACCCAAAATTGCTCCCAGGACTCGAGGTGCGGCTGCACCAGTGCAGAGCAGGGTGGGACAATCCCCTCCCTCCATCCCTGTGCACCCCAGGACACAGGTGACCCTTTTGGCTGCCAGGGCACACCGGTCACTCACTTCGAACTTGCCATCAAAACCCCCAGATCTCTTTCTGCAGGGCTGCTCTCCAGCCTCTTGTCCCACAGTGTGTATGTGGGACGACCAGAAGAGGCTCGTCCCAGGGGGAGAATAAAGCTCTTGCTTTTGTCCATTTTCATACAGTTGGTGATTGCCCAGCTCTCGGGTCTATCCAGATCTCTCTGTGAGACCTCTGTACCCTCAGGGGAATTCACAGCTCTCCCCAGTCCAGTACTGCTGTCAAACTAATTTAATATGCATTTGATTTCTGAGCCTAGATCACTTAAAAAAATATTGGAGAGCACTGACTGTAAAGTTAAGCCCTGGAGTCCCCCCAGTGACTGAGTGCCAGGCTGATGTAACCCTGTTTACTGCAACTCTTTGTGCCTGTTTCTCACCCGATGTACCATGGGCTTGTTGAGCTGTGTGCCTGGAGCATTTATCCAGAAGGATTCAGCGCAGACAGGACAAAAGCTTTGCTGAAATCCAAAAAAACCCACATTTTCTGACTTTCAGCTACAGATAAATTTGAGTTGTTTAAGCAGGACTTTTCCCCACGAACTCATGCTGGCTGTAACCAATGACTGTGTTGTCTCTCAAGTGTTTTTCAGTAATTCCCAAAACAACTTTCTCCATAATTTTACCAGGCACTGCAGTGAGACTGACAGGTCTGTAATCACCAGGGACTTCCTTCTTGTCCTTGGAACTGGGACAACATTTGCCAGTTTTCAGTTTACTGGGACCTCTCCAGACTCCCAAGACCACTGAAAAATAAATGGAGTGAGGTCCCACAATGACATCTGCCAGGTCTTTCAGTATCCTGGGATGAATCCCACCAAGCCCCATGATTTATGCACATCCAGCCGTATCAGCAAGTCTCAAACAAAACCAGGTTGGACTGATATTTTATCATCCCCCCAGCCACGGTTTTCTAACAGAACTCCAGACTTCCCAGGGCCCATCGTTGTTGAAGGCAGAGGTGAAGAGGACATTAAATGTCTCTGCTTTGTCTACATGGCTGTTTTTGAGGTGACCAATCTCATCAAGCCATGTCTCAATGCTATTTCTGATGCCCCTTTTGCTATGAACATATTTGTAAAAGTCCCTTTAATTGTCCTTCCCAGTGCTGGCCTGCTTGAACTCCAGCTGAGCTTCAGCTGCACTCATTTTCTCCCTGCCTTGGGGACAGAATCTCCTCCCGTGTCACCTGTGCTTCCATATACTCCCCTGTCCTCCCTAAGTTCTAGAAGATCCCTGCTCAGCCAAGCTGCTCTTCTGGCCAGCTGTGCTTGACTTCCAACCATTTGGAATTGCCTGCTCCTGTGCTCTTAGGAGATGGCTCTGAGAAGGTGACCAGCATTCAGAGCCCCCAGTACCTGCAAAAGCGTATTCCCAAGAGACTTTGCCAACCAGCTCCTTCAGCAGCCCCTACTGCTCTACACACCTCCAGGATCAAAGTTTTGCTGACAGTTTCTCTTCTATCACCAACTTTTGAAACTCAGCTCCTTCAAGGTCACCGTGACCAAGACACAACCACCAGCCACCACTTTGCCCACAAGTCCCTCTCAAACAACAAACGTAGGAGGGCACCTTTCCCAGTCAACCACCTGCATCAAGAAGCCATCTTCAACATGCTAAGAAATCTCCCGGATCTGTTTGAGTCTTCTGTAGGATATTCCCAGTTGATATCTGGGAAGATAAAATCACCCATAAGGATTGGTGACTGAGGTGAGCTGTATATCCAGCATGCAAATAAATGAATTATCAATATTTTAATATTGTTCCCCTCTACAGCACTGCATTGTGAAGCATTTGTGCATTACCAAGGATAGGTGTACTTTGAAATGCTTCTAAAGAAAGCAGATGAGTAAAGATCACAAAGTGGGCAGATTCATTGAGATCTTTGTTCCTCCCTTCCTTGTTTTGCTCTCTGTTGCAGTGTGGTAGCACAACCCAAACACGGCTTCTAGGCTTTGTTCCAACCCAAACTGTACCCAGTAATTCAGAGTCACCAAACACCTACTACATGAGTTACAGCTCTGGAAAATGTTTGCATTTTAACTTGAACGTGCTTGCAACCTGCACCTGGGGAATTCTAAAGCACCCAAAAAGCAACACACGCTTAAATCACAATTTTCACTGAATGACAATACTAACTTGATTTTAAAACTGACATTCTGAATGGTTCAAGGGAGACCAAAATATTTCAAAGCTGAAAGAAAACATAAGAAAAAACTCTACACTAATATGCAAAAATTCATGTCAATTTTGATCTTTAACAAAGTTAGGTTAACATTTCTGTATTTGATCTTTAACAAAGTTAGGTTAACATTTCTGTATTCACTCCTGCCTCTTTGTTTTGCCTGAGATGAGAACCAAGAAAATATGCACAGTTTTCCTCTTTTTTGCATGGCACTTTCAGCCTGACTAAAACCAAGGATTAGTACAAAACTAAGAAGGCTTACAACCATTTTCAAGGCAGAAGCACAAAAAACCACACGGCAAATTAACTCCCCAAGTTTCATTTTTTAGTATATGTATTATCTAGAGCATCTACAACTAATTCTAAGTTTGCAGTCTGTCTGCAATCTAAACAGAAATATTTATTCAAGTATAATAGTCAAATCAAATTGCAAGAACAATCTGCAAAGGGAAACAATTCTTGCATTTCTGGAATCTTGCAAAATATTCTCTCACTTATTAAATTGTCTACGTTTTTACCAGGTTCCTGGTATCATCACCCAGCAGTATTTTGTTTTTCTTCTCTAATTTCTTCTCTAATTTCCACCAAAGGAAGCAGAACACTGTTTATGGTAATGGAAGAACATTTTCATGGACCTGCCTATTACAATCACTGGGTCACTTAGGTGAGAAGTTGTGCAGAAAGGCGGCAAGCAGAGAAGTGCCAAGGAAGCAAAAACTTCTCAGATTTTCCTTGATTATCCTCTGAGGGCATTTTTAAAAGCTGAAATTAAAACTACATCTGGCCTAAGGGTATTTTATTCTTAGAACCCATCTCGGTTATGTCCAGAAAACCCTGATGAAGTCAGTAAGGTTGCACAGTCCATGGAAAGGAAAAATAAATTGTTGACAGGAAGGAGGAAAAGGAGGAACTTACATCTTCAACAAATTTGACATTAATTACTAATCACAGTTCATGTTGTCCTGGACAGGTGTCCACATTACCAAAACCACAGCCATTAACACATTTGTTGGCAGCCTCAGACAGGCCAAAGACCAAAAAAGCATGGAAACTAGACAAACATCATAGCTCTGCAGGTGGTCCCTCAAAAAACCAAGGAAGATTATGACATTTGCACTCTTGTTGTGTGTACTCCTAATGCAAGATAGGAGACATCCATTTCCAGAGCTGCCAAGGCTGATCAAGCTTCACCTCACTAAATTCACCTTCAAAAAAAAGGCCCTAACCTCCCTCCTTTTCCTCTTCTACACATAAACACTTTTCAGAGCCTTAAATTTATTGCCTCTCATTTACCTTCTGGTAAAGGGAAAAAACAACAACCTAGCAATTTTCTGGAAAGTCAGAAAAAAGTACTAATTCTCACGGAAATGGTAACAAATGATGGTGAGAACTTTTGGACAAAATATGAACCAGAACAAAATCAGCAAAAGCAATCTGCAAGCTAAATTCACATCCATCTGTGTGTCAGTTTGAGATCTTTCTCCAGCTTTCTGCAATTTTCCAGAACCCTTGCTTTCAAAATGGGATTACACTCACAAGGAACCCACAAATCCTTTTGATTTAGGTTCCCAGCAGCATTTTTCTGCTTCTCCTGGAAGTGGTCAAGGAAGAAATGCAGGATGAAGGATTCTGAGCAGATTTAATAAACCTGGAAAGCAGTTTGGCATCAACAGAAAGCCAGGGATGAACTCTTTTAATGAAACTGAAACCAAAAATAATGAGTGGGAATAAACCATTACTTCATAAAAATACGAGCCATATCAGACTTGATTCTTCACACTCACGTGCCACAGTCTCTTCCTGTTTTGATAGTGGCAACTCAAATTGCCACAGAAAAACCAACAAAAGAACTTAATTACAGATTTTAAACTGGGTCTGTGCTATCTAACACCTCTGCTAAAGTCAGTAGCAGCATCCCATTACTCTAGGCTTTTCCCTCTGGTCTGGGAAAAAGACTCAAAGCACACCTACAATAATCCTTGCCCTTAAATTAATTTAATCTTTGAATTTTTTTTTACTTTTCTGAAGCCTAGCCACTGCTTAAGTCTTCCCTCCCCCCCTCAAATTAATAATAAAATAATACATAGTCATGTTTATGCTATTTTTAGTATAATTTCATTTTATTAATTTAATGAAATATATGCAAAAATAACCTTAAAGGTAAGTATGTATACAAATAACTTCCACCCATATCTAATTCAATCAGTCAAATAAAAAACCCTTGTGGAAAAGCCATCAGCTTTTTATCCAAGAATGTCATTGATGACCAAATAAAAAAATGCTCACATTAACACAGAAACCCAACACTTTTACACAGGCGCATGTGTGTGTGTATGTGTGTGTAAATCAAATATATAACCCGGAATTTACAATCTATCCCAGTTTGGTTATGGATAACTGCACTGGAGAAGCAGGAGAGGGAAGTTCGCTGGAGTGATTAAAGTGCACACATGAAAAAGAAGGGTATTTTCTCAGCTGCAGCTGTGTTTTAGGTGGAGAGCACACACAAGGCTCTCTTCACTTTTTTTATTGGAATATTTAGGTGCTGGGGTAAAAGGAGGAAGTGGGATGGCTAAATGAATAGTGTGTGCTCGCGGAGATTCAATCAAGGAACGGCAGCTCCAGACAATGAAGCCTCAGAAAGAGGCATAAAGGTTTAATAGTCCAAATGTTTGCACACGTGTACTTATGTCCCAAATTTAATCTGATAACCTGTCTTCAACGTTTTCCAGTCCTTACAGTTGAAAATGTCCATTTAGTGACCTGTTTAGTTTAATAGCTACTCAAATGCTATGAAAACCTACTGACACTGAAAATATTTCTTTTCTACCATCCTGCTGGCTCTTACAAAGATGACAGACATCCTATGGGAAAACAGAGTACCCAATACAGAGAAGAAAAAATGCCAAATGCTGCTAAGTGTCCTACAGTACCTTTAGCTTACTCACACTTACAACTTTTAGGTGAAACCAATGCACTCAAACTTTAGAAGTCAGTTGTTTGGATACAAATGGATATAACATTTCCTAAAAAAACCATTTCCATGCATACCTGATAAATACGATGAATTTGCTGACTTCCTACCAGGAGCATGCCTGTCTTTCATTTTGTTGCAATTTGCTGTTTCCTGAATGGAATGAAGCTGTACACTCAGGAGGGAAGCACATGGTGCTCCCTCTGTGACAGCCACGTTCAAGTGAGCTGCATGACTCACAGAGGAAGAGTTATTTTTCAATCCTGTTTAAGCAGGTAACAATTTTTCTCCAAAGAAAATCAACTACAGCCCCAAATATTTTTGAGCAGGACTATTTTTCTCAATTGCTTAATTCTGAAAAATATCACTAAGGCAAATATAATCAAATAGAGAATGAAGGAGATTCAGTAAGTTAGTGCCTGAAATTCTTAACTTCTCTACAGATCCACAGAAGCCTTCCAGCTCCCTCCAGCATGTCCCTGAAGGGATCACCTCTGGTAGGAGGGGAAGGGTTTAGCTTTGCTCCTGGAGTGGAATCTATCCAATGTGAATATGTACTTCAGAATTTTAAATAATTATTTCCATGTTTCTTAACCTCTTGATTTGAGAGGGTATTGATATTTTGAGAAGAGGAACAGAAAAAATCCCGCATGTGTCTCTCCACCTTCCCCTCACTCCCAAGAAATGTTTCTCAAGTCTCTTTGTCACATTCTGAAACCCCTTTGCACAGAGAACTCCACAGAGCCCCATGTCAAAGTTGACTATGGGAATTATGAGCTGGCCCTTCGTTTATTAGTCTCAGCCTTACTTACTGCCTACAGATTTCTATTTCAGACATCTCAAAAGCACACAGCAACCATTCAGTATGTTCTGTGGTGCATTAGGCACAAGGTAATATAACCTACAAGAATAACTGAATTATAATTCACATTGAGAAGCTTGAGAGTTGCATTTGATTCCAGAAAAACAATGGCAGCTCAGCAAGATCACTCACCAGACAACTTGAGTTTATGGAATGTGTTGAAAGACTCGTGGAGTCAATTTTTTTCCTAATATGTTTAATGTATGAAACAATATTCCGTCTCTATTTTAATAATGCTTTGTATTGTAATAATATAATATTCCTGATCTATTTTTTCATCTTCCCACAGACCAACAAGAAGCTCAGAAAGAAACAGGGATTCTCCTCCTTGCTTTCTCTCTCAGAAGTTTACAAGAGTAAAAGAATACAGTAAATGCTTATAAGCCATAAGGTTATTTTTATTCGTGTGTATTCTGCACTTGCAGAGTCTGGGTCTCCCACAGTATACAGGAATTAATGTATTTTGTCCTGAGGCAGTTTGCCTGTCAGTGCCTTTATGGGACTGGACACCTCACAAACACCTGCTGTCACCCAAGCAATACACTGCACAAATACCACAAAATGCCACAAATTGTTAATGGATACCCTGTAAGAAATCCATTATCAGCTGTAAGAAATAGTGTGGTGAAGCCAGCAGGAAGAACACCTGTGAACTTCATGTATTGCACTATCAAAGGATCACTTTATCAAGCAGACCTGGGGAAGGCCCAAAGCCTCCATGGTATGTGGCAAAGACCAGATTTAGAATTATAAACTGGCACAAGGGCAGGAAATAGATAAGAATTTTGCCTTTTTAACTTTCTACCACTGACTGCTTTGATGGCATGGAGGAAATGCCCTCAAGCCTATTAGAATACACTCACTTCACCATAAATCACAGAGACCACTCACTTAAACTTTTTGCAGCCTTGTTTTTCCTCTGCTACAGGTTGGAGGCGACCCAGCATTTGGTGACCTGACTACACAGCTTAGATGGGAGATGGGGCAAAAGCAGAGACAAATAGAAAGCAACAGGGGAGCTCCTGCACTGCAGACAGGAAGAGTGTGGCCTCCTTTCAAAACCCTCACTTTGAAAACGGTGCTGTTCCAAAGAGAAAAGCCACCCTGATGTCCAGTTCAGAACCAGAGCAGTTAAATAGTGACATGCTTTAGCTGGCTTAAGTAAGCCAATTATCACTTGGCACTCTGAAGTTTGAGTACTTTGGACAGCCTTGCATACATTTAGAGCAGGAGCATGTGTGTGTTCATGGCATGTGACGCAGAAAAAGTCATATAAACCCCAAACTGAGCAGTGACTTTGGGAAAGCCGTGCAACAACAAGGACCCGTCTGCAGCCAAAAACTCTTCCACAAGATCCTCCTCTTAAGCCCTGACTCCTAAATACAGACACAGTGTGAGTCTCTGGCCTGAAAAACTTAAGCAGCAGCTGGTGCGGGAACTTCTAATTTCACATCTCAGCCTCTTTTCCAACAGAATTTGCAAACATGGGAGTGTTAATCTACGCTAAATGTAGTCACTACTTGAGAATTTCCAGCAGCCAAGAGGGCAGTAAGGGCAGACAACAGAGGCAACAAATGAGGACTCTGAAAATAGTGTCTTTGAGGGAATTTTGTACCCTCTGGTGCTCCAGTGCTGTGAACTACAGGTGTTCATGTGTTTCGGGGAGATGGTGGTGCTTCTTCCAGCAAAGAAACTCCTCGGAGGAAAGCAGACAAATAAAGTCGCATGCCGAAAGGAAGAGGTACCACAGGGCCTGAACTCATCTAGAAAAACCACTGGTATCTGGGATCCAGCCCTGCTGAAACAGGAAAGGTGATGGAAGCTGGAACACTAGCACTATCCTTGCATGTGGCTCTGCTTCTAGGATAGCACGTGCCCTTCAAAGTCTTAACCAGCAAGCCTAAGGAAACTGCAGGAGAACGTGAGTAGAACATGGTGACCCCTGGTGAAAGCCAAAGAAGAGACTTAGAAGCACGTCAGCTATTTTAATACAGAACAGTTTTCTTAAAAAGCCTCCTTTTTTTTTCATTGAAAACAGACCGCTGTCAGAGACACAACACTGAAATAACCAAGCATTGGGTCCAATCCAGCAGATCAATTTCGCCATTTTGCCAAACACAGTTTTGCCTTTACCATTTACCCAGAAAATGCTGCACTGATCCACTGTTGGATCCACAATTGGAAAGCATGTTGATTTAAGCAATATCTACCATCCCTCCTTCACTCCAGTTACAATGGCCACATTACCTACTTCATGGCACACAACTAAAATTAAATTAATGCAGTTGAACCAATGGGATTTATAGCAATACCAATCTCTTTTCTCCAATTCAAGAATACACTTGGCATTCTTAAATTTAAAAAGTAATTAATATCAAGATACTAAATCAGAGAAAACTTTTCCCTTACTCCTGTAACACTGTCATTATACAAGTCGATTAATTACTCTGCTGTTACTCACAGTGTGTAAAAACATCCTGCATATGATGAAAATAATATTTTGTTCTTGTTTTTAGACTGGCACAGTTAGTGCAAGTCATCCCACAAGCTAAGAAGCTCTCTTGTTGCAAGGTCTTTTTCAATTAAATAAAAATAAAAATCAGTCTTTTACAAACTACCATGGTGACCTCTCCTGGTAGAAAAATATACAACCTCTAACCATGAAAACAGACAAAATCCTCAAAGTAGGAAGTACACCTGGCCCACTTTATAGTTTACTTTTCCATGCCATATCCTGAAAGATCTAGATGCCATTTACAAATCAAAACTGACACACAAACTAGCAGATCACCAAGAAAACATTACAGCGTCTTGACTTAGAGGCAAAAGCCTAATCAAGAGGCTTTGGCAACTTTTAAAAATACTTTTTCAACAGAATCATCATAGAACCAGATAAAACTATAACTGTATTATTAGAGAATTAAAACTTGATACAAAACAAGAGGATAAAATCTTACCTAAACCTGGGGTAACTGGGAATGAAAGTCAGCTGTAACTCAGGAACATCTCGAGTGCTGCAAACACTTTACTCACAACTGTGCCTTGTTTCACTGCGCGTGTTTCCCCACACACTGTACAAGAACTTTTTCATGCAGCAGATCCTAAGTACTGCTGGATAGACCAGTGAGAAATCTTCCACTGGTACAGATACAGGACCAAACAAGGTTGGGAAAGCTGCAGATTCATTTTCATGCCACACTACAGGCACAATCTGAACAAAAATCAAGGGTACATGCATTTAAGCTTTGTGCATTGTTAAATAACATTTACTTTGTCATTGTGATCCATTTTTAACACTGCTGGAACCTCCAGGCTTCTCTCTGGAAGTAGAAGAGATTCAGGAAGAGCTACGTTCTTCATTACCCATTCTGTTGGTGTTTACCAACACAAGTAATTGTGCCAGTGCCACTGTCACTCCCCTCAGTTGCTGGCTTGCTAAATAGTCAGAGGAGGGAAAGAAATCCAATCAGGAATTAACAAAGCCCATACAATGTGTATATATGAAAAAATTAAATTAGAGTATGTCAGACAGAGCTGGGAAAAACTCTTCTAAGAGTGACAGTGAATACACAAAATACTTGGTAGTATGAGAACAAAAACCTCTTTCAAATGCCAATGTTTCAAGTTCAAGACAAGCAATTTCACCAGTCCTACCATGATGGAAGTAAACTGATTTTACCACAGTGATGATCAGATGGAGATTTACATGTTCTCTTCTCTTTGTAAGTGCAAAGAACAGAAGTCTCCTTTGAGCCCAAGCAAGAACTTCGAAGAAAACAATTATGGCAGAGGAGAGGCACAGCATCAGCCTGTACCAGAAGCTGTGGCTATGCAATGTTCTCAGTCATCTCAAAGACAACAGACTGGCCTTCACACTGAAACACAGGGCTAAAAGTCATATTCCTTTCCTCCAGAATTCACTTGAATTGTCAGAGACTTGAGAACATATGCTTAGGGAATAGGGAGAGGAGAGTAAACATTTGGAGTTTTTTTTTACTCCAAGTTCTAGCAACCGCTTCTTCAGCCCCCTTTTTCCATTCAAGCTAAAAACATTCTGATATTCTCTCCCTGGTATATTGTCTGAATCATTTTCACACCTGACAAGAAATTATCTTAGACCATCCAGATGTCTTAAGAACATTACTATAATAATTTTTTGAAACAAGAGACTCTGGTGTCGTAGGACACATCTATAGCTACATCTGTTACCAATGTCTCATCTCTACTCCAGTGACCCACATTATCCAAAATTGTATTTGGCACACCATCTCACCCTCCCTAAGAAAATACAAAAACATTTCAATGTCTTTAAGTACCAAATGCTATCCCTCTTGTCAGGCCTCACCAACTTTCAACAGCACTTTTTTGAAACTGATCCTTCCCAACTGTTAATCTACCTCAATATAATGAAAAACAGCTTTTTTCACAAGTGGGAAAATACCACGAGCATCACAGACCAGGATTTATTTGCTGCTGAGGGCTATGCAAAGAATTACAGGGTCCTTCACTCAGGGGAGAAACAAACCAATTTCATTTTGAACTTGATCCAGTAGATGCTTTGGCCCAGTTTTGTTTCTCACCACACTGGCAGTGTCCTCTGTTCCCACTTTCAAGAGTACAGGCAGAATGCACAGGCACAGGTTTCCATATTTTGGAGGCAGAAAACTCTGGTTTCATGAACAGTCAGCTGTGGTATGAAGTAGATCAGAGTAATGATCCTCCCAGGAGTAAAGAGAGCAGTGATCTCCACACTTCCGTGGAGTGAACACTTTCCTGGCTCAAATGGGAGACCCAGCTGGAAATTCCTTCAGGTGAAGGCGGGAAGAAGTGCTCCAAGCAGGAATCCAACCATTTAACTCCTGGCAACAAGAAATTTAACTCCTGGCAACAAGAAATCTCCCAACTCTATGAAAAAGAACTGATTTAATTAGCTCTAAAAACAATCTTTTGTAATTGAAGGGAATTTATTTCAGACCAAACCAAGTTTTAAGACAAATGCATTCTAGGCAAATGACTCTGCAGTACCCAGGAAAACAGCTACCCTCTGTGCTGGCCATTTCTAGGAAGGAAACTAAGGAGACAACAGGAGGAAAAACTCCAGAGAGGCATCCTCCAGGGTGAGGCTGTGCCACAAGGAGGCCAAGAAATTGTTCCACTGACTGTGCATGATTCATTTGTTAGATGATAACATCACCTAAAAATAGCTGGCAGTGCTACGTGGGCACTCTGAGAGCTACACATCTGTCTCCATCTCGTTAGTCTGTGTCCAAAAGTGTGTCTGCACATTCCATCTGCACAGAAACAATCAGCTGAGCCAGGATCACTGCTCCCAGCAGCGGCTGTGCTGACCTGCAATCAGCACATCTCAGGGAGCAGGAGAGGACTACACATGATTGGCAGAATGCTGCACTTTGCTTGACACTGAATGTGGCTTAAAGGCCAAGCAACATTTGTTACAGGATTAACTTTAATCAAGATCTCAGAATAACTCCAGGATCTAATGGTGGCTCAGTCAACTGCACACAAAAGCTGCACATGCTAATGTAGCCTAAGCCATAGGAAAGCAAAGAAGTAACTCATTTTTATTTTCAAACCAGATGGAAAACCAAATTCTATCACATTTAAAAGTCACCATGTAGCAAAAGGAAACTACAATAAGAATATTGAGACCATCAGACACTGAGATGAGAGGATTTCAGTGGCTAAAATACGGATATTACAGGGAACCGTTTGAAAGTTATTTACTCTAGTTTTATCAAGGATGTTTAATTTCCATTTTTCATTCTCTAAAGGTGAATAGAGGCAGGGGGAAACAGAGGAGGGACATTGTCTAGTGTCCTCATGCAAGTTATTTGTACTTTTGATTCCCAGCAGGCAAGCACCAACTTCAAATCCAAATAATTGGTGACAGCAGTGTGATGGGAACTCTTCCTTCCTGTTCTGTATAGCAGCAAACCAGGCTGACAGAAATCACCCACCTCTGAAAAGC
This sequence comes from Rhagologus leucostigma, assembly GCA_013397725.1. Lineage (NCBI taxonomy): Eukaryota > Metazoa > Chordata > Aves > Passeriformes > Rhagologus > Rhagologus leucostigma. The sequence goes on along the minus strand of VZTD01004601.1, from coordinate 101,855 downwards.
AACGTTCTTGGAAAACTTTTTACCATAAGACTTAGAAAATACAGATTTTAAAAATTCATGCCCATAGAATATCCTATTCCATGCTGCCTAAGACTGATGAACAGCAGTTGTCCACTGTAAGAGATACACTTTGGGAAAAGCAAGTTCATAAAAACTGATAATCCAACAAGCAGCCTCATAGTTCAAGGATCTAGAAAATAATCATCCCCATTAAACTGTGACCTTTCTTTAATGAAAGCAGGCACTCTTTTAAATGTCCTGGTAGCATGCTTTGCAGGAGGATTTTTAACAGTTATCTCCCTTGCTCACCAAAAGCAATTTAGGTTCAGTCAAACTGATCAGTCCTTCCCAAAAGAAGTTCACTTACCATCCAGAAAAGGGTTCCAATGGCAAACTCAGAATAATGCTCTATAGTAGACAGTACACTGAATATTAAACAAATCAGCACCAGGAGAAATCTGTAAAAAGAAAACAGTGTTTAGTGACTTGTCAAGTTAAACTGTAAATCTAGATCTAGTTTTTTCTCTCTCTCACTCACGTAATTTTTTTCATCACAAAAACTTTGTGTTTAATCAGTTAATTCTTCCTAGTCAAATGAATACCATCATTTTGCATTCATTCAGCTTTCAAAAACATGGAATAAAAATAATAGAAGACTGAACACAGTAAAAGTAATAGGTAAATCTCACATAATCAAGTACATTTCTCAGGGAAGCTTGCCATCGTGAATGTTTCATGTTTCACTGATTGCTGTACGACTTAACAAAGACACAAACTCCACTCAGTGGGTTTTGGTAGCTTTTACATGAAAATTATAGATGGAAGAGCTTATCAGGAAGGGCAAAAACTCATGTACAACCTAGAGACCAGTGACAAGATGAACTCTTTTGGAGTTTATACACAGTCTAGCCCCAGTGGACACTTTTATCAATGTTCCAGAAGAACAGATGAAATGCACCTCACCAAGCGCACACCTGACACAAGCCCAGGAGTTTGGTCACTAAGCTTGAGGGCAGAGCCCTTGGTTAGTGGTTCCTGGACAAGCTACGGAACAGATGTACAGGAATCTCATAAAACCCATCAGGAACAAACCTCAGGTCCTACACAAAGTGTCAGGAAGAATACTAAAACATGTCCCCCTGACCTTCCTTTCCCAGGCTTAACTCATGTCCTTAATTCCCAGCTCCTGTGCCTCCCTCCCTCACGCACACCCAAGCAGCAAAGACAGATGGGGAATGCAGGGTTGTGGTCAGACTACAACACTTTGTCTCTGCCCCTCCTTCCTCCTCCTCCTCACACTGGTTCCCTGCTCCATAGTGAGCCTTTTCACGAGCTGCAGTCCTTCAGGATAAACCTTCCCAAGGGGCTGCAGGGAATTTCTGCTCTGGAACCTGCAGCACCTCATCCCCGTCCTCCTGCTCTTCTCACATCAGTGCTCAGAGGTTGTTTCTCACTCTTGCTTTTCCCTCTCTTCTCACAGCCCACGCCGTGCTTTTGGCCTTTCCCCAGGAGCTTTTCCACCTGAGGCTGGGGGCTCAGCAGTACACGTACACACACGGATATAAAGGACCACGCAATATAGAATCCCAGAATGATTTAGGTTGGAAAAGGCCTCAAAGATCATCAAGTCAAAACATCAACCCAACACTTCCAGGTCCACAATGAAACTCTAAGTGCCACATCTGCACATTTTTCAAATACTTCCAAGGATGGTGATTCCACCACTTCCCTGGGCAGCTTGTTGCATTTATTTACTCAAAAATGAACTTCCTATCTATGTATATATCTATATACATAGAGAGAGACAAAGTTCTCACAACACAGATATAGGATAGAAAAGAACTACTGCAAAGAACTGCTTGGATGTGGAACACCCCAAAAATGTGTTTGCCTCGGACAGGGCAGGCTGAGCCAATATTCTTTATGCAGCACGTTCAAACCACAACTAGAATCAGAGAAAATGGGAGAATGCTGATATCTATGGGGCCCTTCAGCCTTCCTTTTTCTCTTTTTAGAGTGCCTCAGAGTTTTAGACTGCCTTGGGACCCCAGGAACACTGAACAGGGGATAGTGAACACTGAAAACAATTCTCCGGCATGTTTGGTCCGGTCATTCACACACCATAAGTATGTGCTAACACAGGCAAGGAGAGACAGTTGTTTCTCAGCTGCCACATAGAAAACAGCTGACCTCTTCAAGCCTAAAACTGGATTTGAAGTTGTAAAAAAAAAAAAAGGTCCTGCTTCCTTTCATCTGGCTCTGGAAGGACTCTGACACTATTTAACCACAAGTGGAGATTTGAAAAGATCAGGGCCACCATTAATAAAAAGATTTCTTAAGTAGTGGTTAGAGCTCTACATGTACAACTGTCTCTGAATCAAATTTGCATTTCTTCAATATTCACCTATCCTGATCCACAATATAAGGGAAAAGGGATCCAGATAACACATCTCAGTCAAGGGTAACAGCACCTTTAGCTCGGGACAGATCTTAGCCACACTCTCGTGATTTATGAGTTCCATAACCCTCCACTCAATCCTGCTACTCCTTTTGCTCCAACATGCATGAGTTTCCAAACGTATTATTCACCAGTTTTACTCCCATCCCCAAATGTTTATCTCTGAAAACAGTGCTATGTTATAGGGGGTACAGAGATCTGTCCAAAGCATAATAAAAGTGATTTATTGCTTCAGTGAGCTGCTGCCCTACCCGAAGATAAACCAGCAGAGTGGACAGAACCCAGCATTCCCGGAGAGTGATGCTCCAAAACGGAAATCAAAGCAAAGCCTCGAGGAGAGATACTGAAACAGAAGCCAGCCTTTGGCGAATGGAAAAGAACAAGTCGATAAGGGGTTCAGAGCATAAGGGTGTTGCCAGTGTCCAACACTAGAAGAGTCTAGGCTTGGAAAACTGCAGAACTTCAGCCTTTTCTTAACACAGCAGCACTGCCTTCCATGTAAAGAAAATGCAAGTGTAAAAGTAAGGTCAGCAGAGTCGTAAGAACCTCTTTTTCTTACCCATTTAATATGAGATCAGTACTGAGTACCCCACACTGTTGGATGCTGTGCTCCACCAGGGAGTTTTTTTATCCAGACAACTTTAACTTCCAATTAGCAATCCCAGTGATGAGTACATGGAGAAAGACACAAAAAACCCAGCATATCAAAAAACTCCAGCAGAGATGTACCAAGCACTTCTCCAAACTAGTCAGCCTGTTGCTTCTCATCTTCTCCTGTGATACTGTTGTTCTACTCCTGCCATTGTTACACAGTTTAATCCTAGGCAAAATGCATGTACAAAGAGATGGTCACTTCTTCTGAGTACAGACTCTTAATTGCTTCCAGATCCCTGCCATTTCAATTATCTCCTTTCAAAATACCTTTGTCTTCTTTTACTGCACTCACTAGTAATACATAAAAATGCAGGGGGAATTCACATTCTAAATATTTTCTACCAAGACCCTGAGGATGACAGTGCACTGTACACCTTTTCCACTCTAAGAGAAGCACAGAGAAAAAACAATATTGTTACACACCCTGTAGATATTACTACTACATCTTCAACCACATCTCCTTTTAGGCTTCAGAAAAGCATCTAAAAAGTGGTTTACCAAAAAATCGAGAAAAAAATGATACAAACAGCCAAGCTGTAGGTACACGAGGATGCAAAAGGAGGACAATTGGTGCCTCTTTTTTACTAAGGGACCTCAAACTGCCAACACAGCCTGCAGGTCTTGTGACTTCCAGCTAATTGTTGCTTCTCCCCTGGTTTTATGTATTAAGATTCTCTTTTTTTTCCCCCACTTCCAAACCACTCAAAGGACCCTTTAAATTCACTTAATTTATGGCACTATATCCTCTGGCCAGTGAGTGTCACTCCTTCCCAATGAATAGCAAGGGCAGCTCACGTGAGCTGAGTACAGATTCAGTTGCAGTGGGGACAAAGTCAAAGACAAGCACATATTAATGAGTGAGCAAAGGCATCAAGGACAGCAACAACCACAGAAGAACGAAACAAACCACACAAAAACCCTTATCAACCAAACAAAAACGATCCCAAACATTAAAAGAACCCCCCAAAACAAAATGAAAGTAAGCTCCTTCACCTAGTCAACCAGTAAGCCGTGAATTGATAGTGAAGACTTTGTCCCAGTAATCTCTGATCACAGCAAAGAGGCATAGAAACAATAGGTGTAGGAAAGAAGACTGCAGTGATATGTATGGAATTAGAGACACGTGCTGCAGATCCTGTTCTCCTGCACAGCTCAGCAGCCAATTGTGGTGGTAGCATTCCTGTGAGGAGTTTGTCACTGGAGAAAGATGTGTTTTATCAAGCAAAATGTTCTCTTTTTGAGTCCACCATGGCTGAAAGACACAGCCCTTAAGTGCCCTTAGCTGTAAATCCTAAACCAATCTCAACGATTTTCCCCTTTTATGTGATGAGAAGAGCATACTTACTTTCCAGACAGGCAATTTATGTGGAGAGAAAAAGAAGCTTTAATAGACTTTAGAAGCGCTAATAGTTACCCAGACAATTGTGTGTCAAGGCCCTGTGGGCACAGATCTCAGCGTGTCCCAGACCCCCAGGGTTTGATCTGGCCATATTAGAGTGCATCTAGGCTGCCTTGTCTTGGAACAACATATCTCCAGGGAGCAGTTCAGGAGACTCCAGTACAAGAGCTATGCAGTCTTGTCAGATGTTAAACAGGATTATCTCAGTTTTATTCTTTCAATGAAAAATGGGAAGTAAAAAAAATTGTTCAGCCAGCATATACAGCATTACCTATTACACAGAAGATCCAGAATACAGAAACAAGTATGTTTTTCTAGTGTGCGTAAGTGCAATAAAAAGCTGTCTGTTCAGTACTACAAACAAACCAACCCACGCTCTCAGCTCTACTGCTCGGTAATGCACTTAATGTGATAATCTTCTGCTGGCTTCCTCCAGGCTCTCTGACAGTCTTTACCAACCAGTTTTGAGTCCCAGAAGATGGTGCACGAGGTGCTTTGAACCAAGGCCTTCCCAATACCAAGAACTCCTTTTCTGATATCAACTGCCAGAAATGCTGGAAACCTCCCCCACTAGTGGTGCTTTACATTTCAAACACATCCAGTCTTCCTTTTCCTATGTAATCCCAAACAGACCTGAGACACACTAACAACCCTGCTGTGGGCAGGCTGTAGTCTTCATGAGGACACAGCAACCTGCTGAAGTGAAAAGGAATGGAAGAACCTAATTACTACTCCTCACAACCAACACTAAAGTACATCTGCCTATCCTTTCCTTGAATTGCTCCCAAACTGAATTTGAGACAGATACGGGACAGTTTCTGGTATTCTCAGCCAGAGTCAGATAGACTTAAGAAGGTAAAAATAACAGGAGTGTGTCAAGGTAGATACAAAACCAAATACAAGCCCCAAAGGCAGTGGTCTCACAGTACATGATCACCCAACACAGGCGGCAGTTCATGGATGGACACACCCTCAGTGTGAAGAAGCTGAGACTGCTTCCCCCTTGGATATGTGTGTCTGGAGGGGGAAGCACGACAGGGCTGGAGCCCAGAGCCTTGAGGTGCCATTCAGGACCCCTGGTTTACACAGCAGCCCCACAGACAGGGTTTAGCCACTGCTGGTGATGCCCCTGCGTGCACTTGCAGCAGTCTATGCTCAGTGCTCACCACAGGCTGCTGGAAAGAAGCCACGGGTGGAGTTCAGTAAATAGGTGGTATCTGAATTATGACAAAAGTGCTGCAGACAAGTAGTGGAAACAAAGGTCATGTTTCCTTTCCCCTGTGCCCCAAATAAATCCACTCCCAGAGAAACCAACAATCCTTTTGCACCTTTTTCTCTAACACAGTGGAGCAGCATCTCCTTCCTCTGCTGATATCTCTCAGTCAGCAGTCAGTGCATGCTGCCTTCACAGCTTTCTTTAAGTTACTGTCACTGTCACCGAGCTACACACCACAATGCAGGTTAGCTTTGACAAGTCCACCCTTAAAGATAAACAGCTCAATTAATTGCCAACTGATCTGCAGAGCCCAACAAGCTACAGCTCTCTTGCCTCTCAGACAATCAGAAAAGCTCCTTGTGGACTGCTCTGAACAGCCTCTAGAATGCTAAACATAGCTCTAACCAATGACCTTTCTAAACACACTGCAGGAAAAAAGCTTGGGTGAGCGCCAAATTCCCTGTAAAGAGCCGGATGCATGGTGCTGCAGGCAAACCTTCAGCAAGGCTCCTCACTGAATACCTCTGGGTTTGTCTCAAGGTCTCACTGCAGGTGTTGGTTTGAGGAACAAGCTGTTCCTCTAAAGGCAATGGCGAAGTCTACCAGTGTTAACTCATCAACAAGTGCCAAACAGTTCCTGGGTCTCCCTAAATATTTATAGTTAGATTTCTGGGATACCTATAGGTAAGGCAAGTGCATGGGTGTGTGTTTCATACTGCTGACTTGGGGTGAAGCTATTTAATGCTTGTGATGTGGGAATTTCCCTTTCCCCACCAGCTCCAGTCTGGCTTCCTCACGTTGCCCCTGTTATCCATACTCTCTCCTGCAAAGGACAATTCTCTGTCCTGCAAAGGTGAGAAAACAGGGTGTGATTGTTTACTTGCTTGCAGGGAGTTATTTACATCTGCAAAGAACTGTTTCACCTGCTGGCAGCTGTTCAGTTCCTAAAGGGAAGAAGCTAATAAGGCAGACACATAAATAATTACCAACTAGTAGAGTTGGTCTGCTCTTTCCTATCCTAAAGGAACTGAGGTTCTACTTTCTAGTTCTTTGTCCTCTTTCATTCTTTCTGTGATTCTAGAAGATGCCGAGCCACAATTAGAGCTGTTACTTCGGCAAATACACTTTTCCTTTTCTGCCATGGAGCTACTAAAAATAGCAAAGTATTTCCTCTCAAAACATCTGGCTTTCTTTTCCTTCAGTTTTTTTCACTTTTCTGAAGACAGAAAGTTATTCCCAATCACCTATTTGCAGACTCTTCCTCATTCTCTCTTTGAGCAGAAAAATAATATTCTACTTACCAGGTGAAAGAGGAGTATCTGAGAACCTCCCCTTTGGTTTCAGATTCTCATGTAACACTGTTCACACTTACAGAAGATGAAGTGTCATGCTCTCCCAAGAGACATCTTATTAATATAAACTAAATTTCAGTATTTCTTGACTTCTCCTCAGTTCCTTAAGCCTCGGGCATACACAAAAATACAACTGCTTTCTCATCAATGCTTTTAGACCATCATCCTTAAATCTGTCCCATATGTTAACCAGCTTAAAGAAGCAGTCCCGTTGCACTGGACTAATGATCAACCAGGGTTAAAGGCTACAAATTAGTACTTCTCTATGTCCTGGTCCTCCTAAACATTACTTCCTTTTGGAGGGTAGCTAGTGCAATTGGAAACATGTTTCTGTTGCTATTGTAGCCAGGGAAAAATCCTGTTTAATAGATTTATTGACCATGAGCACACTTCACTGAAGCCTTCGAACACCGGGAACTAGGAGGTTAACTCAACACTGAGAGCAAAATGATGTCAAGCTCTTTCTCCAGGGTGAACCTTTTCAAGGTCATGCTATAACAAACTTATTTTCCATGGAAGACAAGCCTAAAGGAAGTTCTTAAAGGAGGAGTAGTCATAATTCCTCCTTTTAAGTTTTGCAGCAAATAATTCCATTTCTAGCAAAAACTGTGCATGTGGGGCTTTGTGTTTATCTCCCGCAGATAAGTGTACTTCAAGTGCTGATATACGAGATGCTCGTGGGACTGTTATCTCTTGGACAACAAAAAAGGGATGGGTAGGGAGGGGACAAACTCGTAAATTCACAGACAGAGATATACTCCTTGGCAACCAAGTACAAAACAGTAGCTTCGTGGCCTTCTGGGCTTTACCAAACTTTGGTGACTCAGCAAAATTTTGTTTAGAGGAAAAAAACACTTTTAGAAAAATATGAGCTTTATAAGGAAAGTAAATCAACAAAAATTATTATGGATAGCTATTGAAACCTATGCTCTCTAGTATTGAGAGGTCTGGACCGTGGGTTGCTGATGATTTTAACACAACCAGATGTGTATTGTCCTGTTCCTTCCTCAAAACTGAGCTACTGAGCCTCACTTCACTCTGTGAAAGCCCTCCAGGTAGATAATTGCAAATGGCTTCTATATATCTCCAGTGGAAATTACATGGAAACCCTGGCTTTTAGATTCCTTAGATAATCCTTTATTCTGTCTGCTTTTTGCTCCAGAAGATCTGAGCAGCCTGGTTTAGTGGAAGGTGTGGGGGTGGAACTCAATGACCTGTAAGGTCCCCTCCAACCCAAACCATTCCATGAGTCTAAGATATGAAGCCAAAATGTTCTGGCCTACTATCACAGTAGGGGAGAAGAAATGCAGTTGCTTCAGCTGGACTTAAATTAAAAGAAAAATGGATTGGATTGAGCCTAATACATCCAAGTAAATCTATGTGCAACTACACCCACTGGGGCTTCAGCTTTTTTCTGGATGACAGACTACAGAGTTGTCTAAAGGAGACCAACAGCTTTAAGTCAGCCTGTTGTTAGGGACAATATATGAGTTTAGCAAACAGAAAGTTCTTTGAGGGGCTCCAGCAGCATGGGCTGCTTTCTATTTTAACTGGTCACTTTGTGGCAGGAAAACTAAGGAGAGAATTTCTGGTTTTTATACTATAAAAGTGCAAAATGTTCTCATTCCTGAGCACATGAAGCACTACTAGTCCTTCTAAATGGGACCATAGTGTCTCATGTTGAATAGCCATGTGCTTCTGGAAAATGTTCCTGCTGGTCTGAATAAAACCTCACTCCTGGACCTTACACATTTTTGTTATCCGAAGGAGTTTCAAGTCATGAAGAGAAGGTTGCCATGTGCTTTTGTAGGCAAGTTTTGATATTCCTCAGTTCTCTCATAAATCTATTTCCAGGCTCCCGAGGTTTGATGTTTCTTCGAAAGGTCTTGTGCTTATATATATGTGATCATACACAAATTAGAGTTGGTTGGAAATTTTGGTAAAGGAACAATTTTTCTGCTGAAAATACCAATCTGTTAAAATTAGAAATAGTCTGGGAATGTGTTGGTTTCAGCGGAATTGGAGAAGGAGACCAGACAGGTTTTAATGGAAACCTGCCTAGCTTTGGACTCTACTACCAGGGAGCATGCCTGGCAGAGAATTTGGCCACATTGGCCTTTCTTTCTTCTGCCTCAGAATAAAATATTTTCAGAGCTTTGAAGCCCTCAACCAAAAGAAAATTCCACCTATCACATGGATATACAGAGGATATCTGTTTTCAGCTGTCTCTTCTGGGTTGCACCCAGAAACGCCGGATAGCCCCATTGCACATAACATCAAGTTGCCCTCCTGGCTCCAATCAGAAATAACAAGTCAGTATTTCTACAACATCAAGGGAATTTAAAATTTCACTTACAAATAGACTCACCTGCATATACAGAATTCATCACAAACAGGATTGGATCAACAGCTAAAACCAGTGCTGTTCAAACCACAGCATGAGCCACACATCCTACAAAAAAAGATCTCCCACTTGAAACCAACTTTCTGGATCAACTGACCCAAGCTGTTGTATGCTATTTATAAGACATCCACAGCTCCCATTAGTAATGAGCACTTCACATTTCCAAAACATTTGACAGCTTTATTTGCTGAGCAAATAAGAGCACTAAGATTTGGATTTTGCTTTCTCTACAAGTTTATCTGGCACTAGTTCAGAACTGACAAATTGCATTCATGCGTTCCTTACAATCACCAGGAGCACTAATCTTACTGAAACCTCTTATTCAGTGCCCTGCCTTTCCTGGGATTTAAGTTCCTTGATTCCAGTGAGTGCCTGTATCTTCCACTGACATCCGTGCTTCTGTGTTTCTCTTGCTTTTTTTTTATCTCTGTATGTCTCACAATCTTCCATTCTGATTCTATAGCTAGGACTTTCTAGAAGAGACATAATCAGTTCTTTAAACAGTGACAAAACCAGTCCATCATCATGACTTCAGTGTTGATGATTCCGATACTTTTATCACCAACCTTGACTGTGACACAAAAGTCAGTAGGTTTTGGTGTGTGATTTAGGACACACCTCCAAAGGAACAGGAAATTCCAACCACCATTTAAAACGCAACACCAGGCTCCTCACAGTACTCACATTAAATAATGTTTCTTGGGTTCAGAAGCAGAAAAGGGAAAGAACAAATGCATATAATGATGCCACGCAAATAAATCCACTAAGCTAATGCCAGCTTGATCATCAGACACCTGAAACACTTTTCTTCTTGAATTTGGTACCATGTGGAGTCCACAAGTTAATGAGCAATTGTAACATTAACACCAAGGAATATCTTTTTATTTTGCTGGTTTCTGTAAGAACAGAGGGGTTTTTTCCACAAAAGCATAACCAAATTCCATCAATAGCACCATATCAATGTCAGGCTACAGTATTTGTTTTCACTACAGAAACAACATTAGCCCGTGAGGACAGATGTTAATGTATATTCTTTGCTCAGATTACTACAAAATTGAGCTTCTAGAATAAGATGGATTGAATTTGTTACAGAAATTATGGAAAAAGTCATCAATAACTTCAAAAAATGAAAATAAAACTTACTCATGCTGTGGCTTTGTGCCCTGTGGTTAGGTGACTCTGTGCCTAACACAAAGTACTCCCAGATCCAAGTTCTTCCTCAGGAGCTTTTGTAAAATCTCTCTCCTGAAAAGACTCCTTGGTGCCAAACAGCGTAAAGGAGCTCAAAGTGAAATGTTTTTATCTTGGGGTTATTAATTTCTCTCTCCTCATGACAAATGTCTATTTTAACCAAATGAGAAAAAACACAGTATGTCTGACATGTCTCATCCCCTGTCCATGTTAGCTGGAACTCACCAACTGGCTCAAAAGTTTTTGGTAAGGCGCTTTCAGACAGACATGCTTAGGCAGTGTGGTTGCAGAAACCTCATTTCCTTAGGAAGAGAGGTCAAAAATTAATAACTACCCCCATGTATTTTTAGAACAACCAAATCCTGGAACTTTACAGAACCCTAATGACAATTTTCTTTAATATCGGTGCACCTCCATTAGCAACTTCAGCCATTCCGCCATCTCATCCAGCTGAACATGCAACCCTAAGCAGTAAGAGGAACATTCCACTTGAATGAATAAGGAGGAACATTCCACTTGAATGAATAAGGAGTTCTTGAGTTTCTTCCCTTCAATACTGCTTGTCTTTTGGTACCTGAAGTTTGTCATCAGAGACATCTGCTTAGTACCTCTCAGTAGCTAGTACATAGATGAAAAGTAGCTCCTATAGTTCTAAACTGAAAACTTTGTCAGTGAAATTTCTACATAAAATTCCAAATAAGTAACTGTTCTGCTGGCAAGAAATACCCTGAAAATAATAATAATTATTATTATTATTATCATTATTATTAATAATAATAAGCCTTACTCTTATGAAAGCACAACATGTCCAGAACTAAGCTGTGACATCAAGGTCAAAGCCAGAATCTCAAAAGCAGCCATGTGCTTATAATTACTCTGAACTTTAGTTGTTGCTTGTGTTGGTCATATTACAATCACATCATTGGAAAAAGCAAAATATCTGCTTGCATTCTAGAGATTATTGTGGAAAGGACAGAAACGGGAATTTGACAGTCCCTTTGAGATAAACAGTTATAAATAATGGGTTATACGCTCCATTTCCAGATAAAAACAGGAGCTGGAGAACACTGTGCTAACTTACTTCAGATCACTAAAGAGCTGCTACACTCAAAGAATCAAAATATATGCAGGCAAGTGCCCCATTAAAAAGAACCACTAGACCCTTACATTTTTTGCCTTTTAAAGTTCTTTGCATCAGCAGCAGTTGTATACCAAACAAAAACAGATTATCAGCCAGAGTGGTGGCTCTGAACTTCTGCAATTTCATTAACAGAACACCACTATAGCATTTCTTACATGAAGTTGGAGGAAGTAAAAAACCTGAGAAAGAGAAGTCTGAAGAGAAACAACAGCAGGAAAAAAATGCAATTTTTAATTTGTCCAAATAATCTGAATTCACTTGTTTATGTATTACTCACAGCGACACAGACATTGGTACACAGAACCTTTTCTAAAGGAAAAAACCCTCTGCTGGCCAGCCCCCCTTTTATAAACATGTTTTTGATCTTTTGTACTTTCCTCCCAAAGTTTTAAGTCCATGACGTTATTGATGTTGTTCACATTTTTGTAAGGATCACGCACTTTTAATTATTCAGCAGTAATTGTTCAGTTGAGTTTTTTCCACCCAGCTTCCAGGAACAGGTAAATGTGTGTGTGTGCACATGTGCTTCTCTTTGAAGGAGCTGTGGGAGTCAGTCCAGAGGAGGAGAGGGGTAACAAAGTAAATTTAGGGCATGTGTTCATATAAAACTGAGCCCATACCACAGGTCTCTGGCGGGGGGAAAAAAAAGAAAAGGAAAAAAAGAAAGAGAACTTTACCTCATTCCATTCCAGTCTTGGCCAACTGTGTTAGCACTAGTTGCAGCCCCGTTAGACCACTTGCTGACATGCTGCAACTCCTTAAGGTCCCCAGAGCTCCTCACTTCCTGCTGATCCAGATTCCTGCCATGACAGGGAGCTGATGAAGCGTAGGAGGCTCCAGTGAGTGCCAGAAGCAACACAAGTTGTGCAGCAGAAATGTGTGTCCAGAAGAGAAGAAAGGAAGGTGACGGAAGGGCACCAAGACCTGTTGGTATTGGTAAGCCACTATGCCAGCTCTTGGGAAACCATACTCTAGGGAAGACATTTTCCTTGTCTGTGCCACACAATTCCCAGAGACAGGCAGCATCCCCTAGGAATGATTTGGAGCAACAGCCATTACCCTCTCTGAGCCACCATTTGGAGGAGTTGTTTCCCCAGAAATCTCAAGGCAGCCTGCAGAGCAGACTTCGTTGCTACCCAAACTCTGCATTTATGAAATGTTTTGCAGTCAAGCCAGGTGGTCTGCAGTACTTGCCAGATGATTTGCAATGTTACTTTACAATTATTGTGCACAATTTTATATGACATTTAACAAGTGAGTTTGATCCACTAAGAGAATAATAGTGGGGCAGTGGTTCAAGGTGCTTATTGTGCTTTACTAACCTGACTGAAGACCATCCACTCTTTCCCACTGGGTTTCTGCTGGTGTCAGAAGCTGAACTGGCTATCCAAGTGTAACTCCAAGTTTAACTATCTAAGGACAACTACAGCTGGCAGGAGCAAGCTGAGTGCTTTTAGATCAGCTCACCTCATCCCATAGGAGGTTATGGGATACAAAGGCTGGTCTAACTTTTGAATGAGAGCAAGGTCTAACACTCATTTAACAAGTGGCCAAACCAGCACAAAGTGACCTGGAACAGCTGCAAGTTCTCACTTCAGCTTTTGCAGTGTTATACAGCAAGAAAATGGCAGGCCTGAGAACACAATTAAGAGTGCCTCTCCTGGGCCTCCCTCTTGCCTTGGTCTTGCCTCCCTTCCCAGCCAGCCTGTGGTTTCTCCAGTGCCTGAGAGCAGCCCTTCCAGCTGTGCTGACTCCAGGGGTGATGTGACATCCATTTGCTAAGAACTGGACTGGGACCAACAGCTCCTTTTGTATCTCCCAACAGCCACCACTGCTTCTTCTTCACTATTGACTTGGACAAGATTCAAAACAGTTGCCTATGGGTGAAAGGTTCCTTGTCCCATCATGAATTCCACGCTCCCGCTTTTCCCTAGCTTCCAGCTGTCATCTCCTACCCCTCTTCCTCCCAGTGGCTCTCTGAGCTTCTTGACCATTTTCAGCTGTCCCCTCTGTGCCTGTATCCAGGTTTCTGGTCTCCAGAACCTGCCTGTCCTCTTTCCTTTGTCCCTCCTGCTTAAGTCAGATTCCCTTTGTTCTTGAGCTACACTGGTCTTGTATTGTTTTCCTCCAGTTTCAGCATCTCTGGCACCGGTCTCAGCTCCCACCACAAACCAACCTGGACCTCAATGTCTCGGTCCCAGGTTCTCCTCTCTCCCTCTTTCACCACACTCAGTGTTAGCCAGTTGTCCTGCTCCCTCACTTCTTAGCCCAAGGTTCCCTCTAAGTTTCTGGCTTTTAACTGAAAAATTCATCTACTCAGCCAACAGCAGCTGAAAAGACCAAAATTAGCAGTCCCTGCACGTTCCAGAGCAATGGAAAACATAGGACAAGGGGGTTGGACTGCACTGATAAAAGCTACAGGGTGTAACTGAGGGGGAAGGTACTATGGATCCCGGGCACACTTAGGGGTTTCCTGCCTGGAACCCGCGCTGCGACATCGCCTCGGGCTGACACAAGGTGGCCTCTGTGGCTCACAGAACAGGGACATGTGACAGCCAGCCAGGTGGACACAGCATTCCAGCCTACAGTGGAGCCATTCCAGTAGTCACTAAATGGATGTTAGGCTTCAGAAATATATCCATCACATAAGTAAGACTCCACCTGCAATTAAATGATTTAAATGTGTAGATTTGCCAAGTAACGTCATCGCCGTAAATAAATCATCACCAATACGTGTTGTATTTTTCTTTCAAGAGACAAAATATGAGGGTTACACCCTAATACCTGACATTTGGATGTGATTTAAGCAAGTGCATAGCTGAGTTTAGAAATGAATCCAAGCCAGGCACATGCTTCTTTTTCTGGACTGAGGACCACACAGCAAATAGCTGGGCTCTAACACAGGTGATCTCCAACACCCCAAGGCTCTTACATAGCCACAGGAATTGCTTGGTTAGGATCAATACACTGCCAGTTCATGGAGCAGCTGCTTCTCAAGTCCTCAGCTCTTGTTAAGTGAGATCCTCTACTCTGCTGGGGATTTTAGTAGTGAAGTATTTCAATCCTTCCAGTAAAATGGAAAAGTATCTCAGTGAGAAGGTTTTCAAGACTGGGAGGAGGGATTTTCAAGTTAACTCACTCACCCCTTCAAACACTTTGTTTTGAAACCATAATTTCAACCTACACTAAAACTCCAATAACTCCACTAAAATAATACAAATTTTAGGTTTAATTAGGCAAAAATAATTCCCTTTTCTAACACTGTTTTAAAGTTCTTTAAGAACCTTGAGCTTATTCCCTTAACAGAAACTTTCTACAAGTGTTATGGGAGATGAGATTATCTCGGTAATTTCAGAATGAGAGAAGGTCACCTCCTGGAGCACTTGCTGTTCCCTCATCTTGCCTGGTTTTGGAAAGTCGGGTTCTTTCTAGCAGAACTGACTCCAGATCAGAACAGACTCCAGTCCCTCTTGGACAGAAAGTTCCCCTAAGTTTGTACATGAGTCGTGCGATCTTTGTGGCACATGAAGGACAGAAGGGACAGAGCACATCCAGCTCCTCCAGGCTACACAGATATCAGCCACGTACTTGAAAGTTTGGATTTGTTAGGAAAATAGTCACAATCATCAGCATCAGATCAGCTGCACTTAAGTTACCTCCAAACCCACACATAAAACATGGGACGCTTTTTAAAAATAAATTACAGGTTGTTCTAATTATAAAATTAAGTGTATTTTAGATTAGTAGTTTATTTTTTTAACAATGTTTCCCTGTAGTGATATATAATCTTATAAGGCACGTTCTTTGCAAAACAGAAACTTGTTATTTAAATGAACACATCATGTAGTTATTGGGATAATTATTAGCACAAATATCCTTGAGACAAAATGCTTGCCAAAAGCTGTTTCAAATGTTTCCTTTTTAGCAGCCTCAAAGACAAGTAACTATTAAAAGCACTTGATTTACATATTCTTGCATGTAAGTTAGGAATCCTTAAAAAAAAAGGTTGCTGTTGGTACTGCCAATATTTTATCCAATTTTCTAGTACTGAGGGGTTGTAGAGATTTATACTTTTTTATTTTATCTTAATGCCCATTTCAGAATAAAAAAGTGCATTTTAAAGGTCAACCTTAGTTGGGGATGAAAGCAACACAGATGATGAAACAAATGCATTTTAGCACGATTAGTAGTCTCAAATAGTCTTAAATTATGACTATTCATATATTTAAATCTACACAAATCACATCTGCTTAGTCCTTAGGAATAAAGCATGCTGTAAGCATAGTCCTTGAAAGAGGCCTTATTGGAGAAATTTTGTGAATCAAAAAATCCTTTCAAAAATCCCTATATAATGTTGAGGGGGGAAAGGAAGCAAGTATTAATGAGACTATCTATTTTATGCCAAATAGAAGCATTAGGATTCATCCTTAGAATTACCATATATTTCTCTGGGCAGTTCCTGACTGCAGCCACTGATAATGGTTTTTTTTTCCAAAATGCAGTCAGGCCATAGTTTATCTCAGACAAACGGAGTAATTTCAACACTCTGCATTTTTTTAGGAAATATGCTAATTTTACAATAAAAGCAAGGCCTTTTGGCTCAGTTGGCCAGTAAAACTTGCTCTGGTCTCAGTGAGAGCACAACTGGACCCTTTCTACAGCTAAGATGACAAATTATCTTTCTGTTAAGCAGCATTCAGAACAGTAATTGAGGTCTTGCTAAGCTTGACAGATACCATAAGCAACTCGAAGGAAACAGTAACAGATGGATTAATATATTAACCACTGCTTTACAAGGGCAAATGGAAGCCTTAATTTCCTCCTTGCATGTATTACATACATGGTATAATGAAAAACATTTTGCTAAGTTTGTACTCATTTCACATTCACGACTATAAATCAATTCAAATTAGTAACGTTACATGTTTGTCTAACAAATTACTTGTTTTGGCACTGTAGCATGAGCAAAACAAACTTACAAGAGCAGGATGTGTCTGATCACAGCTGGACCTGCCACGTCTGCTAAAAACTGCAGTGTCTGAAGCTGGAACAGTGTAAAGCAGCTCAACCAGCAATCAGAAGTGCCAGGAGCATAAGGGACTTGCCCTCAGAAATACCAAATCTACATGTACATCCTTGAAAACAAAGGTCATTTGAAGAATAAAAAGCCTTCTCTGGAAATGATAATGGATATAGTGGCTGATCCTTTGAGGAGCTGGCTTTTCCACTGCCTTCAGGGGATTATTCATGCAACAGGTTTTGAGCCCAGAAGCTCAGGTACCGATTTGTGGCTGATTAAACGGGCAGTTTCAGGTTTTTCTTACACCAAACATCATGCGAAAATCTAGGTACTTACACAGCAAAATGATAGATAAAACACTTCCACCCACTGGGCCTCTCCAGGAAGTTGTAGACCTGTCCCTGTGTGCTGGTTTTGGTCAGATATTGGCTCTGGAAGCACTCCGTGGTCCGGGCCCCGCCAGCTCCACTGTCCGTGCAGGCTGCAGCCTTTGTGCCTTCCCAGGGGTTCTGGGGAATCCCGGGTCCATTATCCACGGAGGGGTCTGGATTCAGTGCCACAGGAGAATACTGCATGGTGCTTAGGCTCCCCCTGACTTCCAGCAACGCTGCAGATTTGCTATTTGCACTCAGAGTGCTCAGCTGGAGAGTGGAGCCTTGATCCTCCCCACGGTGCTTGCACACGGGGTACCCAGCAGTTCCTCCACCACCACAGGACATCCCGCAACAACACGCAGGTATTGCTGCCTCTGATCAATATTTAAAATCATGAAGGAGGGATTGGATGTCGTCCTTGCCCAGGGTTCTCCAGCAGCTGATAAGACGACTTTGTGCTGTTATCACGGAGCTTCTCTGTGACACAAGTGTGAGCTGCCAGCCTGTCACCTGCTGTCACTCACAGCCTCTGAAATTAAATCAGAAAAACATGAGACAGTGACACGTGCTTGACACCAGAAGGAACAGGAGTCTGGGAAAGGAAAGAGGTTGAGACTTCTGGAGGAAGGAAAGAAAATTAAGTTTCAAAATTGCATTGTTAAGAAGGAAGCCCAGAACTATTTAAACAGTGCACCACTCATACAGCAGCAGAGTCTTGAGAGCTGATCCTACCAGATTACTTTAAGCTGAGCAGTTCTTGAAGTGTCCTGATTAGAGATGGAAGTGTTGCCCAAAACACACCTGAATGAGGCTTTGAACTTCAACACCTACACCTCAGGAGAACTTATCTAGAGCATCAACGTTACAGGAAGATTTTAAGACGTAAATAAATTATTTCAGTCACCTCACGGGACCCGATCTTGCAGTCCACAGTACCCTGGAACAACTTCTCTTGCGTGTAAAAAGGAGGATGCCATTAATGATAACTGATACTGGGAGGTTAATATTGCTACAAGGGAAAAGATCAAAGACTCCTGGCCTGATCCTCAATTTTCTTCAAGCCCTTCAATGTTTGCAGCTAATTTTGCTACTCTCAAACACTTACCTAGACAAAACAGAATAGACAATAGGGTTCTTCTAGATCAGTATATATTCCATGAAGCAGGCTTAAATTGTTGCTAATACACAGCTGCAATTTCTTAGCAGCAATATTAATAATTTTGTGAGACTAAGAGTAGATGTCTTTTTTTGCACTGCCTTATTTCTTACACACCACATTTAGAGTTACTTTAGCCTCTGCAGAATATTTTAGAGAGACAATTTCAGCCTTCACCCTCCCTTTTTGAAATTAAGCCTACGTTTTGCTGTTGCTTAAAGCTCCTCATGTGTAGTGAATGAACTCCCATTGCAGTACATCTGAACAGAGCCCTCCAAGTTATTCCACAAAATATTTACACATACACATTTTAACATGACTTTTTACACTGGGCTCATTTCTTAACACTGCTTACGGAAAGGTGAGCATCAGTTCACATTTCCACATCAGTACTAGAGCAAAGAGAGAAATACGTCCTTTCCCTCAGCAGTTCTCTTAATGAACAGCTGGACAGTGCAAACACACATCGAAGCACAAAGCCCTTCATCCAAGCCAGCCTGCAGCAGGTCCCTAAGAAGCCCCTCCAAGAACATTCATTCACTTTGGGGTGCTGAGGCTGCCTGGACGAGGCTGGCTATGCGGAGCTGCAAACACAGCTCCCTGGAACACCTATCCTGGGCTGCTCCATCCAGACACGGGATCCCACAGACACGGCACAGAAAAACCTGAAACCAGCTGGCAAACAGCACCTACTTTCTCCAGGCGGATCCCTCTCCTGGCGGCTGCTCCACACGGCAGACTCCCTGGAGAGGTGCAGGACAGGAGCTGCTGCCTGGCTCTGCCCACAGCTCCCCAAGTCCCACCCTGAGGAAGGCAGAGGCCCTCCCTTTGGGCTGCCTTATATGGCTGCCCTTGCAAAAGGCACAGAAAGAACAGTTTGGATGATTTCAGAGAGAAGTTACTTCTGTCTCTTCCTGCTGTCAAAACCAGCAGTCACAAGCAACAGCTTAACCTCCCTCCCAGTCTTTTACTTATCTGCAGACACTTAAAAGCAGCATTTCCTTACCGCACATCTTTAAACACTGAATTAGGTGATGCCTGTGGCAAGCTGGAGGCTCTGCATCCTCCTTTCATACTGGGAAAGTCTAAACAGCAGCTTCAGCTGTTCAGGGTTTTTTCCATCAAAGTTTTGGCAAAGCCAAAAGCAGCACTTCATTGTTACATCAAGTAATGGAAAATCAGGGTTCTCTAATGTTGTTGCCTTTATGCAGTACAGCTCATTTTTTGTATTAATTTGGGAGGAAGGGAATACCAAACATAACCATTCCAGCATGAAACTCCCCATTTTATTGTTGACCTTCCTAATCACAAAGGAGAAAGTGAATACTGCCATTTCTCTCCTTTCCTCCCTCTTGTAAGAGAAATCAGACTGTTGTCTGCAATGCCAGCATTCCGAATGTAAGCTTCCCACCCTTCCAGAGCCAGCAGTCTGAGAATGGAACAAAGGTACCCCTTTCACCCTATGGTTATCATCACTGGGGGAATGCTGCCATTGCACATAGTCTTCACTTTTTATCATAATTGTTCATGGGGCTAAGTTATCTCTGTCCTTGGAAAGATTATTCCAGAAAGTTATTTCTTAGTTTCCCAGTTATATTTCCATGCCACTGCAAAAACCCCAAACCAAAACAAAAACCCAAAACCAAACCCAAACCCTTTTAGTTCCTTTCTGTTTTCTTGATACATGAGACATGTAGTCTGATCTAAAAGCCAACCCATCCAGAACATTTTCCTTGGATGCTGTGTTGCTCAGTTTACCCCTTGCACAGAATTGAATACATTATTCCACACACTACTGCAGGTGAGTGGTCATTGAGAACTGATACCTGACTGGAGCCACAAAAATCCTTCACCAGGTTTTTGCTTCTTCCTGAAATGCTTTCTGCATCAATTAATACTTTTATACTCTCTGCTCTATTAACTTTTCCAGACAGTAATTTGCTAAATGAAAAAATGGCTGTCTCTCCTCACCTCTGACCTCTCCTGAATATAATTACTCAAGCTCTACAAAACTAGCTGAAGTATGGAGGGGAAAAAAGCATTAAAAAATCCCTAAAAAACCAAATGAAAACCACCAACCAACCAACCAACAAGTAATTTTCTTGGATATTTTAAGGTTAAAAATAAGTTTCCTTTGAATAGTACCCAGCTTTACTGCAAAAACTCAACATAATAGCAGCAGGCTTGAAACCCCAGCAGAAACAGAAACCAAAGCACCTGACTCCTATTTCTTGGTCGAGGAAAAGATGATTTAATGGTAAGATTTTAATAGACTGAGCTGTGGAAGACAGGAACTCATTCCTTCACACACCCCCAAAAGAAGTATATCGCATCGTTGGGCCAAAATCTCAAAAGGCAATTAGTCACCTAACTAATTTATGACTTACAGCAAATGCATCATTTCAGGAACGTCTAAATGCTGAAGTGTTCACTGGTAACTATAGATGCACACAACACCCTGCAACTGTGTATCTACAGAACTGTGGCTTCTGTGGCTGGACTCACTTCATGTGTTTAATTTTGGTGGGCCTCATGCCACCCCCATGCTCAGAGAGCACATCTTCCTCACCCTGACAGCACTGCATTTAGCACTAGACTTGGGAATTTATAACCAAAAGGCCAGGATGGGAAGGCACAGAGAAATGTCTGGCTCTGAGATGCATTTCTGAGCCCCTTCTTGAGGAGGAGGCACTTCTCAGAGACAAACCTAAACACAGCACCACTGGCACCACCCGTCACTGTCTCCTCTGGGGGCTGTGTTTTAGAAGGAAAGTGTTAATGAGTCATGCAAGAAACAGATAATATGAAACCCTAGTGCTAGAAAATATCTTGAAGGGTAAATAATAGATGAGACTTGCAAAACATTCCCGCGCCCCTCTGTCCATCCCAGATTCCATTCGCTGGACGTAAGCTCTCCGCATCAGTGCTCTTGAACATCTGCTCTGGATCTGTGAGCTCCAGCACTGCCAGCACTGATACCCAGGAGCTGGACACTGCTGAGTGCCACACAGCCCTCTTGGTTAGCTGTGGAATCTTCTCTTAGCAGTGATCACATTGGGGCACAAATCCAGCGAGTCATGGGGCTCCAGCTGGTGGTGCCCAGAATGCCTCTAAGGGGGCAAAGTGCCAGCCCTTGCTCTCTGCTTCAGCTTCCTAGCCTGGTGGGCTCTTAAAAGCGACTGTAAACAAAAGTAATTAAGGATCATGAAATGGAGCTTCAGCTCCGAGTTCACTTATCAGTACCCCCTGTTTTTGTTTTTGAACTGTAGGTTGAAGAATGGAGCAATAGTTGTCTTGCAAATCCGTTTCACAGTTCAGTTGTCTGTGGAGCATTTGGCAGCCCCTTTAACGTGCACCATGAACACCATCATTCTCCTTCACAAGGATATGCTGAATGTAAACTAAGATTATCATGACTTGTACACTGTGGTATTGGAAAGATGGTGCATGTCCAGATTGAGACACTGGGCTTCCACTCTCTCCAAAAGTTTGCCAAGTGAAATCTGTTGTAGCTTTCTACCACACGGGGAAAGATATGACATGATAAATTGCCTTTTATGAGTGCTGGCAGTGTGTCATTATTTTTGCATTAACACAGACAGTCTACAAGGCTGACTGCTTGACCCAGAGTAGTGTCTAAGAATTCCATAAATCTCTCACTTCCATGATGGAATTCCTGTAAGAAATTAACTTGACTCCTGCAGTTATGAAGGTTTTTTCCTGTCCAAACTGAAACTAAAATATTTTATTGGAAAAATGAAACAGAAAGACGCAAGTTCTTCAAGAAATGCCTGAACTTATTAACAGCTGTGATGTGAAGAAAGTGTCAGTCTCATAGTATGATGTATATCATACATGTATAGAACTTAAAATAAATCCTACAGTAAGATCTAAACTATGGTCATTATGCTGATTCTAATAAAACAAATTCTATCTGCCTGCTGGAAATAAAAAAAAAATCAATTAACTCACATGATCATTAGAGGGGGAACTAGTAGCAACTTTCAGATCAGGTTATCTGCCTGTTCCTACCACACCTGTCCCTTTCATTTCTTGAAAATTTGTCAACATTGTAAGCACCCGGGATTAAATTTTATTTCAAAAATCTCTAGTTCTGCTTTTGACTGGTTGGTTAAAAAAGTATTCAGCCACTTTTGACCATGCAGACAGAGGAAAATAGACAGCTCTTTTAAAATAAACCCCACTGATAACAGACATCTATAACCATCCCCAAATGAAACCAACAAAGCACAGTGGCTTGTGTACTGGAGCTATACTCTGAGGATGTATCCCCTTCCAAAGGATGTTCAGTGGTGCCCATGGGATTCAGCACCCTGGAGAGAGCAAAGAGACCCTGCCCAACAACCCCCTGCCCTGCCTCAGACCCCCACCTACCCAAAAATCACATCTCACCGCCATCAGGTAACTAAGAGGGACGCCAAGTCCTGTTTTTCTCTCTTTTTTATGAGGTCTGAGTCCACAGCCATCCAACACTCATCTCCCAAAAACCCCCACATTTTTAATTTCAGCAAGGATGTCATGTACTCAGCTTACCTTTGTGTGTGTGTGCGTGTGTATGTGAAAAATCTCAGATAAGCAAATCACTTGTGTGGCTTAACTATTATTCCACAGTTGTTCAGGGTACATTTCAGTTTTCCATGAAGAATATATATATTCTGTGCCTCAGTCTCTTAGCTCGGTATCCTGTTGCTATTTTAAATTGCCTCCCACTACAAGGAGGGGGGAGATGAAAGCTGGAGAACCAGGTGAAAGAGCTGACAAAGAACTGTGTTTTCTTCTGAAGGACCTGGGAAAGGTTTTGATTCCATGACTTTTGCACCATAGTTCAGCCAAGTTTCAAGAGCACTAATTTCTATTAGACAGATGCCAGTATCACAGGGTCCTGATCCTGTTTGCCATTTGAGGCACTATGGGAAATCAAACAATAATTATAATGCATTCCATGAGCGTCATTTTAAGAATGATGCAGCCAAATTCCACTGTTCTCATGTTATTCCACCTGGACAATCTTGGTGTGCAGTTTAAGTGCTCTTCACTAGGTCAGCAGAATTCTTTAATTATGAATCATAGTATAGCTTTATATAAAGCCACAGCATTTTTAATATCTGGATATTAATAAAGCAGATGAACTTAAATAAACTGCTACCATGTAGGCCAAAGTATCTGTTCTTATGCTTATGTTGCATAAAAGGAAGACAAAATTACTCCATGAAACAGTTTCCCTGTGGTCACTGCTGAAGAGGTAACCAGATAGGAGCCACGGAGAACCTTCAAATAATAAGAGGCAATATAAATTCTTGCATAGTGAACCCCAGCTGTTACTTGATTCCTTTCTTCAATTATATTAAGTGTCCCAGCATTGTTTGATTGGGTTTGTTTAAATCATTAGTGATGCACTGGAGGAAAAGGATACTGTTATTGGTTCTAAGGTTGTAACAGAATACCATGAAAAGTGGGTGCTTATATCAAGTATATCTGAAAAGATTGACCAAAATAGAACTATTGCTTCAGGACAGACTCTTTACATAGGAGCAGTGTGTTATAACTGAAGAGGCAGTTTGGAAAGATGACAATGATCCTTTCAGGGTAAGTGCAGTTGGGCATTTTTGACATTTACATGTATGAGTTTACAAGTCGACTAAGACATTTTATTAATTTTAGCTAAAGTTTCCACAAAGCTTCTTTTCTGTGGGCCGTGGGCTCTTTTACACAACTTTCAATTGATTTCCAAGCTGATATTAAAGAGCAGTAAACTGAACTTGAAATTCTTAACATACCGGCTCCACATTACCTTCTTTCTGTGCTAAGCTGGAGCCCCAGGCAGTAACTCTTCTGAAATGATTCACCTTACACCCAAAGTGGAGAATATTTTCTTATTTCTTAGTTCCATCTCCTGTAATTTTTTTGAGAGAGCTGTCTATTGCTTTCTCTAAACCCCTCACTACTTCCAGAGCACGTAACATGCAGTGCACATGTGCAGCGTGACCAGAAAGTCAGGCTTAGTCTGTTCTGCAGAGATTTAAAGAGAATAAGCACGGAGGCTGGCCAAGGGTCTTCCCACTGCATTCCAAGCAATCCCAATAAGCCAGGCTGACTTAGCTCTCCTACACGCAAAAGGGTGGAGAGCTCCATGGTGAGTACCACCCCACTGCTCTGGGTGCTCAGAATGTCACCCAGGAGGTTTCTGGCAGAGAAGCAGATCCCACACTCTTCTCAGAATTAATACATTCAGCTGGATATGACGAGCTCAGCAAAGACATTTGGGATCTGAGGCACTTCAGTTTTGTCCACCTTTTAGAAATCTGAGACTGTGTATAGCTTGGCTGAATCCAGGAAATCTAAACAAAGATATCTGTGATAAGATCTGTTTAAAATTCGCTACAGAAAAGAAGCTGCCGTGACAGAAAGGATTCTGGAAGAAGTGAGTGAGCTTGAGAGCTATGTGTTCTAGCAACTAGAACACCCCATAAATGTTTCTTTAAAAGCTCCCTCCCAAAGCAGGTAATCTGATGTTCATCTGAAGTAAAATTTAACAAAAGCAGCAGTGTGCTGAACATGGATCATTCTACTGAAATCTGACTTTTCAACAAAAATTGTGACTTACTGGATTCTTTTTAGGAAAACCCGGAAAATTTGAAGAGGGTTTTAAAATAAATCAATAACTTTGGATACTGCAACCCAAGACGTGCAAGTGACCCACACTGAAGTCATGAAACAGGAACTCCAAGCTAACGTATAACACCTGCAGCTGATCTTGTATTGGGACTGGCACTACATGCTTTCAACAACAAAAGGTCTCTTCTTATGTTACCCTAATGTGGAAAATAAGATAAAATTCAGAGTGGCTTCTAAGTAAGAATGTTCAAGTGAGAATACAGAGCAAGGTCAGTTAAGAGCGGCTAAGGCATTGTTGAGTATTTGTAAAATGCACTCAAATGCACTGTAAACCAAAGAGTTCTCCAACTCTGCACACTAACACCGCTCTCCATTTGGCATTCAGGCGCACAAACTGACTTGCAAAGTTTCTGTCCTGAGGATGTATAGGAGCAGAGGGGTGTGGAAATACACAGCGCTTCTCTCGGCCTTGACAATGACTCATCATGGTGAGGGCAATGGGGTATGTCTAACACATATGCTGAAAATGCAGACGCAAAAACTTACTCTTTTTTAATTGGAAAAGCAGTTATTATTTATAAGGGATATTTGTGAATGCCTTATATAATATTCAGTGCCAATTTATATCCCGTGTGTACAGCATGACGAATGTATACCCTCCAGAGGTGTGTTCATGCACCTTACTACTACTAACAATTCAATTTTTAGTTCAGGATATAAAGTCTTCAATTTTCAGGTTCAGGATAGATTCAACCTCTTTGGGTGCTCAAGCCCAAATGCTCACTTGGATGCCTTGCTGTCCTTGATCTCTGGACACATTCACTTCAGAATTAACTTTGAGAATACAAAGATTTCTATAATTTAAATAATTAACCTTAGCTTTAAATATTTATCAGATTCGGCCACTAAAAATTCTGTCATGTCTTTCTTTGTCCTTTTTCCACCAGCTGTTAACAGTGGATGGACAGTCCATTCCTCAAAATTTCTAAAATTAAGGAAAATCTTGTGGAAATCTGAAATTGCAAAGTTTATACTTTAATTAGCAGTAGTAATTACTCACTGTCCATCATCCATAATGCATTCTGACCAATAATTGTGCTAAAGTGGATGAAGTCATTGTGAGATGCTGTATTAGTAATGAAAGGGTAAAATACATTACAGCTCTGTTGTAACTTGAAACAAACAGATTAAAACCAGAACTCCTGGGCACAGCCAGGGGCACAAGTATATTGCTACCAAAAAACCCAATTAACATCTGCACCTAACACAGCCTGAGGCACAGAAAAATCCCTGAAATTTAAGAAAAGCAGCACTGCCTAATCCAGATTTACACATGACAGCATCACCATCTTGTTTCCATGGGGAAAGTGTCCCCGGGGATGAATCCATTTGTGTTTTCCTGAAAAAATTGACAGAGTTTGGCTTACAGAGGTTGTTGAAAGAGCCTGTCCCTGTTTTGGGGAGACAAACAGCATCCAGTGACTGAGAAGCTGTATTTTCAGTTGTGAGGGGAAAAAACTGACTTGGAGGAGACTGAGGGGAACCCTCAGTGGGGTCTGCAGCTTCCTCCTAAGGGACAGCAGAGGGGCAGATCCAATCTCTGCTCTCTGGGACCAGGGACAGGACCCAGGAAACGGCTGGAGCTGTGTCAGGGGAGGTTTAAGCTGGATATCAGGGAAAGGTTCTTCTCCCAGAGCGTGCTGGGGCACTGAACAGGCTCCCCAGGGAATTGTCACGGCCCCAGGCTGCCAGAGCTCCAGGAGTGTTTGGACAACACTCTCAGGCACAGGGTGGGATTGTTGGGGTATCTGTGCAGGGCCAGGGCTCCCTTCCAACCCCGGATATTCCATGACTCCATGCAGTGGCGTCATGGCTCCATGGCTCCACAGCTCCACAGGCACACACTGGAACAGGCCCCAGGACAGCAGAGCCTGAGGCTCCTCTGTTGGGGATCGTGTGGAGGAAGAGTCCTAAGTTGTGAGTTGGAAATTTGTCCAGGAACCCCTTCTGCAGTCAAACCCTGCTGAAACAATCTGCTGTGACTTTTCTAGGAGGAGGTTATTCCCAAAGAGAAATGGAGGCACAGGAAGATTGGAAGGAGACAGAATCCCAGAATTGTTTAGGTTGGAAAAGACCCTTTACATTATCCAGTCAAGCCATTAACCCAACACCACCTTGTCCACCAGACCAGTGCTGTCTGAACAAGAGGAACAAGCCCAGTGCAGAAATATCCCCAGGGACATACTGGAAGGAAGCCTAGGTGGCTTTGGGTGGATTTAGGCATTTATACACTACGGCCCATCCCTCACGGGGATTGTAACAAGCAGTGTTTCTTTCTTTCCCTTTTCTCCCTGCAGATAGAGAGTGTAAGGACTCTTGTTGTGTAGATTCCAGGAGAGGAGTTCCCCGAAGCAGAACATGAAAACTGAAATGAAATAGAACAAATGCATCAAACCTAAGCCATTAAATAATATAGAACATTTATTTTTTCTACCTTAGGAGCTGCTCTCAAATATGTAACTATTTATTGCTTCAAAAGATCCTCCTTCTTCTGGGGGAACATAGCACCCCCATAGCTCATCCATTGCTTTTCAAAGTAATGAAACTCTCTTGGCAAACGTATTTGTGGGACTGGACTCACCAGGCCTGGCAAGCTCATGCTCCTTGACTTCTCTGTTAAAAGCATCACAGGTGGAGTCTTTGGTGAGGTTGAGCTGGTGTCAGCATACCTGTGATCCCACTGTGATTATTTTCGGCTGTCCTGGAACTCGTGGTAATGGTGTAGATGTTGCTTCTGTGGTACTTCCACACGCAACAAATTTCTTGCATCCCTGTTCTGAAGTTTGAATTATAGATGTACAAGAGGACTGGCTTAGAAGCTGAGGAACTGAAAGAGATCCAAGTGACAGCCAGGAAAAGCAAGGAGCTCTTTCTGTAGTCTGTTTCCTGTGGGTGCCACAACTGTACCACGAAGAAAGGGAGCCAGGACAGGAGAAAATCCGAGACAAAGATGAAGAACATCTTGACAGTTTTCACTTTTCTTCTCGAGACAAGACTCATTGTCCTGCCAGCCATGTCCTCAGTGCCACTTCTCCAAATGTAGGTGAAGAGTTTCTGGTAGCAGAGGATAATGAGGAGTGATGGGATCAAAAGCAACAGCACCGAGAGATGGATGACACCAGAGGCGGCTCCTTGCCAAGAATAGGGGAGGAAGAAGTTGCAGTGGTGGTCGCTGTTGGAGCCGTAGAGAAAACAGGCCGGTGAGGCAAACAGAGCACCACAGAGCCAAGAGACCAGAGTCATTCTCTTGGCTTTCTCCCTGGACACTTTGAAGCTCAGGGGGTGGATGAGAGTGTAGCATCGATCTACACTGATGGTGAGGAGCATGTAGATCTGGACCCCGGGCGTGAGGTACTGGATGTACCTCACCAGCCGGCACACCCCGCTGCCCAGCATCCACCGCCCGGAGCTCAGCTGCAGCAGCAGGAAGGGCGCGCTCCCCACGCTGCTCACGAGGTCTGCACAGGCCACGGACACCACAAAATAGTTGGTGGTGGACTGCGTCCTCCTGCTCCTGTGGATCACTAAGCAAACGAGGAAGTTTCCCAAGACAGAAATCAGCCACAGCGCTCCCCAAACCACGCTGGCAGCTGCAATTTCCCCCGGCCTCAGCCCGTACTCTGCCAGAGAGTGGTTCCTGCTGGAGCCGGCTCCTGGGGGTGGGAGTTCTGCCATTTCGTAGCCAGCAAGAAGGGTGGAGGCTTTAGGGCTGCTCACGTTCTGCAGCAGGAGCAAGGTAAGGAGAAGAACGGGACCACTGCTGTTATCCACTCTGCAAGCAAACTCGGCCACGTCTTTTGCTCAGGCTGCAGACAGAGAGGAGAGAAAAGGTTTTGTTGAACAGGTCTGTGTGAAAAGCCTAAAGTAACCAATTAAAGATAACTCTCAGGAGTCTCCATATTCCTTAGAGTAGTAGATTTCAGAGAAAAGGGTCTGAAACATATGGTGACACTATCTGGCACGGCAGAGAACATTAAGTTTCATGCAGATTTTTAGGAATGCCCTAAATATTTCAGACAGGCGTTTCTGTCTACAGAAAGATGAGTGTCCCTTTCACAGCTGGAGATTGAGGTGCCATTTCACCAGCACTGGTGAGATGCAAACTGAGTGAGCAGAACATGCCCCACTGATCCCAGAAATGAGCTGTACTTCCTGGTGTTCATGGAAGTGTCAGAAAAGCAGACCAAGAGGGTCCCTGCACCCTTGACTTGACCTTGAGTTTTGATGCAGAAGGAAAATACTGAGGGAGGAGGTCACTGTGCTCAGATAGATGAGATAAGAGGTTGGAGGAGGGATGGGGAGCCTTCTGAGTTCCAGCAGTGGAGCCTCGGCTTGTCGTGTCAGAACTGTCAATACATGCAGCTGCAGTCAGCTGCTGAGGATCTCTGTGCTCTGGAGAAAATCCAGGGAGATGGGGAATATCCTTACCTTGGTTAGGGGCCTTCCACCCAGGCAGCAGCAAGGCTGACCCTTCAAAGCAGGAGCAGCCCGAAGGTTCTGCAGGTCTATGGGTGACCCAAGGGACAACTGAAGGACTGCCAGAAGCAACTGACACCAACAGTCAACTGAGAACCTCTGCCCCCGATTTTGTAACAGAGTTCTGCAAGCTGAGAATCATGGTGGCCCAAGTGCAGGAGCCAGCACTGGGCCTTGCTGAACCTCATCCATGCGGCCTGTCCAGGTCCCTCTGCAGAGCCCTCCTACCCTCCAGATCAACAACTCCTGCACAAATCCATGTCACCTGCTCGCTGCCGGAAGGGGCACTCGGCGCCCTCAGCCATGGTCGTTGATAACAATATCAGACACGACTGGCCTTGCCCACCTCTGGGAAGGACATCACCTTCGGGAAGACACTTTTTCCACCATAATAACATATTCCTTGATAAGCATACTAGCAGCCAAACCCTGTTCCCCTCCAATGCTCAGTAACCCAGGTATTATGAACTGCTTCACACTTTCAGAATTTCAGAACTTCAAAACTCATTGTCTTGCCTGCCACTCCACACTCAAGCCCTTTAGGAAAGTGAGTTTTCAATTCCAGACTGGTTTTATTCCCCCTCCTGCTCCTGCTGATTTATCCCAAGGCAGGAAGATGTCAAGTTCTTTCTAAGTATTTCTGAAATCAACTGCAGTGGAAGATTGGGGAAGGCCTGATAGCCAAATAGGAGAGGCTGTCTGTTAAAAATTCCTCTACAAATCAGCAGTAACTTTTGCTGTGAAAGAGCCTTGAAACTCCTGGGGTCTTGGATGCACTAACACTGATATTTCCAGGTCAGTGCTGGCCATGGTGTCACAGGCAGAGCAAAGAGCTCATCAGCTCAGACAGCCATGGATCTCCACCCATTAAAACCAGCAGGTGGTGGATGTATGGGAATTTTTTGCTTTCTCAGCCATGTAAAATATTACTAAATATAAATGCCTCCTGTGGAATGTGGCCACTGAGACAAGATGTTGGACTCTGGGTTGGTTGTGCTGCAGCAGAGAGGAAAATTCAATTACTAGTTTATCACTGAAAAGTCCAGTTTGAAAGCAGGAAAGAGAAGCAAATGGAGCAGGAAGCCAATTTTCCAGCAAGGAAAAACATCCAGAGTCATTCAATTCTTCTTGCTCCAGTTCCACATGATGTTTTTCAGTGTTTTGATTTTCTATATATAAACAAATCACATAGTCTTTTCTGTTTATGTGTTTTTCTTTGATTTTTTTTTTCTCCTCTTACATTTCCTTTCCTTTGGGATGATATACTGGTATATTTTACACAAAATAAATACAACATGGATAAAATTGTGCATATCCTTTTTGACCACACTTAGAAATCTGGGCAATTTACTGGGACCACCTGTGCTACCAAGAGTTTTGTTCCCCTATCAAGATTTATTTTGTAGATGAAACATTAGGAGAGCTGAAAGGAGCTTTCCCTTGAGAAGGAGGTTCCATGCTGTGTTCCAGAGGAAACTCTTAATGTGCCTGTTGGTATTTCACTTCATTCTAAGAGAGTTCTGAAGCCCAAGCTCTGAGCAGTATCCATGTCTTTAATACAGGACTTTCCAAGCAGCTATTTTGATTACTTTTAATTTTGAAGTTCTTTCGAGTCAAAATCTTGAAGCCCTTTTGCAGTGTATTTGCTAGAAAAGTCACAGTCCATTGTCATTCAGGTGAGGTTTCTAGCGTGTCTTAGATGTAGCCCAGCACAGTTTGATTTGTTCTGCAACAAAAAGGGAGGTTGAAGTATCCTGTGGGAAGAGGTGAATGTGAGATACAGGAGGCTCTGGTTGAACAGCATGAAGGAAAGATTAATGCCATCAAACTTTTAGCAGAAGGTTATTACTAGTTTTAAGAAATGCACTGTTTTTGCAGGACTGTGTCTTATCCTAGCAAATTTTACCGGCGATCCTGTTTCAATTTACAGCTACACTGAATTAAGCTTTTCTTCTTGAGTCGCTGTCTCGATCTCCTGTTCTGAACTGTATTTTACGGCTGTTTTTACCAGTCCTCTTTCCCTTCAGTTCTGGGGGAAAAAAATAAATCCCCCAAAAATAAATTAGAGGAGACTGAGAAGTTTTATTTTTACTTCTGAGGGGAAAAAACTTGACTTGGAGGCGTCTGAGGGGGGTCCTCGTGGCCATCTGCTGCTTCCTCATGAGGGGAAGCAGAGCGGCAGCTCCGATCTCTGCTCTCTGGGACCAGGGACAGGACTTGGGAGTGGCCTGAAACTGTGTCAGGGGAGGGTTAAGTCGGATATCAGGGAAAGGTTCTTCCCCCAGAGCGTGGTGGGGCACTGAACAAGCTCCCCAGGGAATGGTCACGGTCCCAAGCCTGCCAGAGCTCCAGGAGCGTTTGGACAGCGCTCCCACGGACATGGTGGGATGATTGGGGTGTCTGTGCAGGGCCAGGACACGCTTCCAAGCCGGGATATTCCCAGTTCAGCGCTCCACAGCCGCGCTCAGGGACAGAGCCCGGGACGGCGGAGTCCGCGGCTCCTCCCTGGGGCAGAGNCTGTCCCAGGCTGGGCTGTCCCAGGCTGGGCTGTCCCGGGCCACCGGCGGGGCTCCGGTCACGCCTCGCTGGGGACGCGCCGCTCTTTCGTCGGTGCCCGCGGTGAGCGGCAGGGAAGGGCCGCAGCCTCAGGAAGG
>VZTD01004601.1:39051-68990 GCA_013397725.1 Rhagologus leucostigma | reverse complement strand
CCCGCGGTGAGCGGCAGGGAAGGGCCGCAGCCTCAGGAAGGTGAGCGCGGGGTGCCCGGGCGGTCGGGCTGCAGCGCCGGCATGGCGGGACGGACGGCAGGCAGGGCTGCAGCAGAGCGCTGCCTGTGTTAGGTAATTCCCAAAGGGAATCTCATCGCTGTGTGTACTCCTGTGAAACCTGTGGTGTCGTGCCTGGCCTCTGCGAATGGGAGCTGTGGGTCAGGTTTTCCCTGCCTTTTCCCGCTGGGCATCCGGAGCACGCCAGGTCGGTGAAAGCGCCTTTGAGTGATGTCCGGTGACACTGCAGTAGGTAAAGGTGTCCTCGCCTGAAATTACAGATGTTTGTAACAGAAATAGTAAGGCTGTTGTGGGGTGTGGCGGTGTGTGAAAGCACCACGAAAAAGGTAGGTCGAGGGATAAAGGAATGCTGTATATTATCTGCTGGAGAGCCCTGGATGTACCGTTCCGTTTAAGATTTTAATAGCAAGAAGAGGATGAAGAGATAAAGGGTCCATAAAGTGTTCGGATAAGGAGAACAAATAACCTCTGAAATCCAGAAATTTTTATGGAGTAGGGTTGTAAGATATATGAATGAGACAAAAAAGAACCCAGACATCCCCTCCTAAATCTCAGTCACTGCTTTTTGCTAAATATGTATAATCGATGAAACCTCT
The DNA here is from genome assembly GCA_013397725.1 of Rhagologus leucostigma. NCBI lineage: Eukaryota > Metazoa > Chordata > Aves > Passeriformes > Rhagologus > Rhagologus leucostigma. Next base: position 68,316 of record VZTD01004601.1, on the reverse strand, counting down.
GAACTGAAACCAGACACTTGAAAATAAATGTCATCAGGTTCACCTTCATGTGTCTGAAGGCATTTTATTCTGGTGGTGTTTTTTGGACAGTGGGGTTTGGAAGTGTTTAAGAGTTGGAGGATGAGGAGGAAATAAAGACAAGCACGCCAAGATCGGTGTTCAGTTTGAAAATCCGGTAGTATTTGCTGACTTCATGCATCCCTAGGGATCCCTTGCCACAGTTCCAGGTGAAATCAGTGGGCTACAAAGTAGAGCCAGTAAAAGCCTGGGTCTGAAAGGGATTAAACTCTTTCACTTCCTGTTTCACCGTCTGTGGGACTGCCCAGTAAGCCAGATCAACGTGTTCTCCATCCCCAGTTCAAGAAGAGAAACAATCCAATGTCCAGATTGTTCATGCAAGGGTTAGTTGAGCTGGAGAGTGGCACAGAAGAGGGTGTGAAGCTGTGCTGTCAGAAGGAAAGGATGGAGCCATGGCACTCTCCTTTCGGAAATAGGAACTCTCAAGTTTATCCACGTTATGCTGCTGGTGGAGAGTGATTTGTGACTGAACAGCTGTGTGGGAAAGAGAGCACAGGGAGGAAGGCAAAACTGTACTTCACTTTTGTCCTCCAAGTTCTTTCTTATCTTATGTTTTACAAAATTAATTAGTAATCTGCAGTCTTGAGTGTCTGATCTTCCCCTTCTTCCATGTGAAGATTGGCAGGTATTACTGGATGTTGTCACAAAGACAAAAAAACCATACAGAATTATGCTACATTTTTTGTTCTCAAAACTCTATGCTAATTTATTTTTTAAATGCTTTTGTTCTTCTCTTTTCTTTTTTTCTTCTTTCAGCTTCAGGAAGGAGAAGAGGCAGGACACCACAGTTTGTAAGATCAGTAAGTACTGAGATGATTTACAGTTAGCTCAGGTGTTCGGGAACGTTTTCTAAGCTGCGTGTTGTGACAGTTTGCCCAGGAGCCCCTACTGCAGTCAAGTCCTGGTGAAACAATCCCCTGGGACTGTTCCAGGCCAGCACCTGCCTTCTGTAGCCTTTTCAGTCTATGTTATCAAAAATGCAACACTAAGCTGATGGTTAACTTGAATTGACACCATGTAGTGCAGGTCTGAAAAGTAACTTAAAGTTGCATTTCCAATAAACCAGACGTGTCAATGTTGTTTTCAGCCTGAGTTTACAGGATTTGTGGTGGTTGCTTTCTGGCATAAAGCTTTTCTTTTTCTAAGAGCATTTGACTGAAATGATGGTCAGTTATTGAAGGATATAAGCTATTTCTGCAATGTACTGATACATTGTCCCTACACTGGATTTTGTATGGCAGGACATTTCAGCATTATTAGTTATGAATTGTTCCACACCTACAGAATTCCAGAATTTTAAAGGTCATTGTCTTGTGCCCCACCACATGTTCAGGCCCTTTAGGAGATGGAGTTTGCAATTCTGTACTGGTTTGATTCCCCCTCCTGATTTATCCCAAGGCAGGAAGATGGCAATTTCTTCTTCCTAAGCATCTCTGTCATCAAATACAGTGGAAGATTGGGAAAGGCCTGGTAGCTAAAATGGGAGAGGCTCTCTGCTAAAAATTCCTCGACAAATCAGCACTAGCTTTTGCTGTAAAGGTGTCTTGAACTGTCCAGCTGTGGGAATTGATTCCTGAAATCACTGTTTGGTGTGTTGATCCTGCCTTGTCTTACATCCCGTGTATCTCCTGCCCCACTTGTCCCCTTTTCCCCTGATTAGTCTGCACCTCCCAGGACGGAGAGGATGGCTGTTGATCAGGACTGGAGCAGTGTGTACCCAACAGCAGCTGCCTTCAAACCTGCCTCTGTGCCTCTCCCAATCCGAATGGGTTACCCAGTGAAGGGAGGAGTGCCTCCCCCCAAAGAAGGCAATCTAGAACTTATCAAGGTAGGACACGTGCCATGGCTGGGGCATCACTTTTAGAGTCACTGTTCACTAAGGCTGCTCTGCTTTGATTGGAATATTTGTCTTGGAGACAGCTTTCTCTTATTAAGTCAGATAATCCTCTTCAATTTCTAAGTGGTAACAAATACAAAGTTAATTAACAAATGAACTATATTGGGAGACTTTTTACGATGATCATGCCTGTGACTTTTATCACAAAGTCTTTCCCTAAATCAGACTTGAAAAGAGTCTGCTTATCTGAATATTTCCTTAAGCATGTTGTACTGCTTTATCAAATGTTAGAAGTGTAATCAGATTTCAGTAATGCCCATTTACTTATGATCAGACAAAAAGCTATTAATTTTGGTAACTCTTAATGTGTCTGTTTCAGATTCCAAATTTTTTGCATCTTACCCCTCCTGCAATTAAGAAACACTGTGCAGCTCTTAAAGGTGAGTGGGGGTTGAGGTTTTTTGGGGTTTTTTGGTTGGTTGGTTGTTTTTTTCTTTTTAAACCATCTCCGGAAGTTTTCAGACAACGCACAATGTAACTGTGTGGGATGGAGGTGAGATGTGGTACACTTGTGAAGCTGGTTATTTGGCTGGCTTTGGCTGGTACTGTCTGCTTTCCTGCTGCTGCCAGGAGTCTTCCAGGTGGTAAGCAGATAAGCCTCAGGAGGTTTTCAGCACAACAGGACGACTGAAATGTTACTTTTCCACGAGACCTTGCTTGAACTGATGAGTTGATAGTTTAGTGCTTTACAGAAGGTGAGTGATGAATGTGACTCAGTCCTCAGAGAGCTCTGTGACTGAATCAGGCTTCAATCAGTAGCCATTATGGGCTGCATTTAGTGACCAAAAAGCTATTAATATGAGATCCTCTATGAGAGCAGGGTCTGCTGGGGAGATACAGGATCTACTGGAGACCAAGAGCATCTTTCCACTCAGCAAGCCGGTCAGTGTTGCGGTGTGAGGGTTTCCTGCGGTGGCACGGCAAGCCACAGCCTTCCCGGAGAGCGCTGCGGGGGGCTGTTGGGGAGAGCAGCTGTGCCGCATCCCGTAGCCCTTCCAGGCTGCCCTCGCTTGCTCCGGCTAGCTGAAGCTCCACAACATGGTGACAATAAAGGAGGCGAGAAGGCTCCCCGCATGGGGATGCAGAGGATCTTTATTCCATGGTGACAGGCTGATCCTTAGAGGCAGAGAGCCAGCACGTGGCTGGTTCCCCAAGGCAGAGAGAAGCTGGTGCCCCAAGGCAGAGCAGAGGGGGCCCATGGCATGGGGCCTCGGGTTTATCTGGGGAAGAGGAGGGCAGAGAGAGCACATGGATGCGTGGTCTCAGAGCACAGGGGTGGTACATGGGCAGAGTTGGGGTAACAGAACCAATGGGAGAAACCCAAGGGAGTGGTTAGGACTAGGGGCGGGGAAGGGGGGACCATGTGTGGGAAGGGCAGACAGGAGTGGGGAAATACAGTGCCACAGGTCAGGGGAACCAACTGAGAAGCTCACGCAAAGGAAGCATTTTTTATGATGAGAGTGGTGAGGCACTGGAAGAGCGTGCCCAGAGAGGCTGTGGATGCCCCATCCTGGAAGTGTTTGAGCTCTGGTTGAACAGGGCTTGGAGCAGCTGGATTTAGTAAAAAATCCCCACAACAGGAGGGTCGCTTCCAACTCAAACCATTCTATGATCCTATTTGGCAGTTGTGAGACTGCATCTGGAGTACTGTATCCTGTTTTGGGGAAGCCAATACAAAGAGAGACATGGCAATAGTGGAGCAAGTCGAGCAGAAACGCTGGTGTTACCTAAATGAGTATGGTTTCTAGGACTAGTACTTTGAAAAACATGTATTGCACTACATTTGAAAGAAAAAAACCCAGCCAAATATAGCAGACAGGTATTACTGGGAGTGTTTTCTCTTTATTGTACAGATTTCTGCACTGAATGGCCAAGTGCTCTGGACAGTGATGAGAAATGTGAACAGCATTTTCCCATTGAAACTGAAACAGTAGATTATGTTTCTTCAGGGACTTCTATAAGGAATCCCAAAGCAAGAGTGGTGACCTTAAGAGTAAGTAGTAGTTTTAGTAAACAGCCTTTGTTTCAAACCCCTAAATGCTTGGCTTTCTTTTTCAAACATGCAAGTGTGATCTGCTGTGAGGAAATGAGGGAAATGGAGGGAATTCAGAATCTCACGCAAATGGGTACATCTGTGTTCCTGACCAAATCTGCCCATTCGTATTGACTGGCCTTGGGACTTGTAAGGCACTGTGGGAATGTTCATTATGCAGGTTTATACTGTTTGAATACTCACATTACTCTTGCCTTGTGTTAAGACCTCCAACATGATACAATCAGAAGAAATTCTGCAAATGCATCCTGCATAGCTCTCCTAATTCTTCGTAGAAGATGTGCCTGTCTCAAGTACTTTCAGAGTCTGGATTTTCCGAGGAATTAAAGTTGTTTTCTGCTTTTCTTGAAGGTTAAACTTTCTAACCTGAATTTGGATGACCATGCTAAGAAGAAGCTCATTAAACTCGTTGGAGAGCGGTACTGTCAGGAGACAGATGTGCTCACAATTACAACAGACAGGTGAGCTGCCAGAAGGAAGCAAAAATATTGTAGCAGTGGCCACAGCAGAAAAAAGGCTGGGTGTCTTCTAGTAATACCAGTTATTGTCTTGGTGAATTATTATATTTTAAGGCTAAAATAGGACTCAATTAACACTACTCTTGTTATTAACTGTTAAAAACAAGTTTTAAAAGAGTTCAGACTTAATGTATGTTGGATTCCACTTTGGCACAGAGGGCAAAGAAGTTTATAATGTTTCCAGAAGGTTTGTAAATTCTTCAGTATTGTATATTTTCCTGCTGACTTGCAGCTGCCCATTTTCCTGTGTTCTCATTACTCTTGCTTCCATGATATTATTCTTGGTTGTGTGTAATTCAGAAATGCACAACCGGTCATTTCCCAAGATTCCCTACATTACACAGTAGAAAATTTGATGGTAGGTTTTAACCTTTTGTTCCAAAAAATGTTTCTGCATTTCCAGGTGTCCCCTAAGAAGACAGAACTATGATTATGGTATGCACCTGCTCACAGTTCTGTACCACGAATCCTGGGTAAGCAGTTGTGCGTGGGCTCTCTTAATGTGCTCTCTGTTATAACTTAAAGTAAATTACCTTACGATTCTATTCGCTTCCAACTCGCTTTTCTTCAAATTCGACCAAGAGAACATTCTGTCTGATTCCAAACTCCTGTCTTTTAATTAGAATGTGTCTTTTCTTGAGCTCTTCCTGGGCTGCAGTAAACCATGGCTGTCATTTGGAAGTGTCCTGCTTCTTAAATGCTCTCTCATATACTTTGCCTCAAGATGACTGCTTTTCTGAGCTCCCTCTTGCTCAGAAAAGGGACAGCCTTCCCGCCTTCTGATCACACATGTTCCTTTCACGGGGAGTTCTTTACACTTGTCTCCTGTATTTTCGTGGTTAATTGTGTTGGTTCCCTTCAACAAGCTTGCAGGCGTTTTTTACAGAAAACAAGTGAGCAGTCTGAACTGAAATTATTGTTGGAAATCCATAGTAATGTTTTGGATGACTGAACTTTGTTTAAATGTCCTATGTCACTATCACATTGTTTGAGACAGTGAAAGCCTTCATCATCTCTCTATGTCACTCTTAGAGAAGTTTTACCTTATCCACTGCTCAAACTCATTACTTACTGTTTTCAGGTGTTCTAGAGTAGTTCAATGGAATGTCCATATTTAGCATTCTTATGAATTGTTCTTGATTTTGATCACTGCAGTGCTGATGTTAGGAACATACTAAGGAGGATGAGCTGTATTTCCCTTTCAGTGGCAGTTGCATTGAAGGATAATTCTGTAACTGTAGAGTGCATCAAATTAAATTGGTGGTGAAAGATAACATTTACTCTAGATTTCAAATACACATGGATGTTTTTCTCCCCAACAGCATCACATTGCATTACAAATCTTAAATTAATGGCAGAGTAGTTTCCAGTATTAAGCAATGACAAGAGAGCTAGACAGTGCTCACTTTATTAATCTCAGACAAACACCACGGCTGTGCTGGGCTCCAGCTTTAATTAGTGCTGGCAGACAGGGCTATGCAATATTGATATGGGAGTGTTCAGTGTGTATTGAATATGCACAAGTCTCTTGCACTTTTATTACCTTTCATCCTCCACGTTAATATTTGATGAGTTCGTCAATCAGTTGTAATTGTCTTTGATTCCCATGAAAAATTAATGGTTTCCTGAGACATGGTTTTTTATTTTGTGTGACATGTTTTGTTTTGTGGCATGGTTTCTTCCCCCCTGATCAGGGATAATGCCTTTTAATAACTTGCTGAAAGATAGTTCGGATCTGTTTTGTAAGCCATGAGCAAACAATGTGTGGTTTATTTTCATTTACATTAACTTTAATATTGGAGGGGGATGGACAGGGCCTGGCCTTCCATTTAGGCAGTAACATCAGTCCTGTTTGCAGAACTAATTGTAGGATTTGATGACTTTCCCAGCAGAGCAGTGCCACACTGTTAATGCACGTGGCTGATGGAATTGAATCAAAAGATGAGGGCAGTGTTCCATTCTCGCTGAGTGAAGGAGAGCTGGATCCATGTAACTTTTGCTCTCAAGCCTGAAAACTTTGCCCGTGATCTCTTTAAATGTGGCAGAACTCTTATGATTTACGTTAATATCTGCATTACTGGATTTTGTCAATTGGCAAGCATGTATACGAGGAAAAGTTATATGCAGATATACATCAGGAAATGTAATTTCAAGTATAATTATGTTTTAGTTGCCAGTGATGCATCATTCTTTTATTACAGTTATAAATGCAATATCAGACCCATGAGTTCAGTTATTTTAAAACAGTTTTAAAAATCTTTAAAACCTAAGAATGTTAACTTATTTTGTCATTCTTAAAATACTTGGAGATCTTTTGCTTCCTGTTTACTAGTTGTCAGGTTATTAATCACATATTTGTGTTTTGTTAGCCTTCAGAATGTATTAATTAGATAGCTGACTTGCCCCGATTAGTAAGAATTAAATTTATCTTCTTTGGACTTTTTCTGTTATTCCTTTCAAATTATCCCCCAGGACTGTGCCTGGATTGAATTAATCAGTGGAAGAGTGAGATATATTAGATAGATTATTAAACAGCAGTTTAACCAGTTGTATTCTTGCTACCTTTAAATGATGGTACTGCTCGAATGCTGTAACATCACTCAAAACCTGGATGTATTTTTATGGTACAAGTGGTTTTTAGAGTATGAGTTTGCTGCCCTCGAGTGGTTGAGAGGATCATGGACTGATTCCTTCACACAGCTTGGATTAACAGTTTAGCACTCAGAAGTCCACTTCTGTTAGGAGTTGACAGTAGGAATGAGAAGCAAATGCAGCAGGAAGTCAATTTTCCAGTAAGGAAAAACGTTGAGAGTAATTAAATTTTTATTGCTCCAATTCCACATGGTGTTTCAACATACACAGGATGAGGGAGAGTGAAGGATCTCAATTCTGCCTTGCAAAGCTGAGCTCTTGAAAGACTACTAAAAAGTTGCTCTGGATTTTCTGTTCTCCACTACTTTTTACAGTAAGAAGTCTAATCTGACATATTAACAGCAGAGTAATACAACCCACATTTTGGAATTCTCTCACTTATTCTGGTAGTGTGGTTATTGGAAGTCTGATGAAAGATTCAAGACTTAAAAATAACAGTAAGGAAGAAAGAATATTGCAGTAGGGATAGGTGGGAAGTGGCTTTTTAATATGAATAATAATTGCCAAAGGGTCTTCTGGGTGCATCTCTGCTCTGTGCCTGCCGTGTAGATACTGATACTGGTGAAGGAGCAGGGAAGTTGAAACAGAAAGATGAGGGAAGGAAAAAAATGAAGAATGGATAGACAGCATGGCACTGGAAGCTTAACTAAAATTTATCCATCAACTCCACAGCTGTACAGCTTGATTGAATTCGAGGGGAACTACTTTAGCATTTCTTTTTAGACCTTTCAGTGGCAAGGCACTGGTGGGATGCAAAGTCTGTGTCTGCATGCTGACCAGGTCTTTTTGCATGACCGCTGGTGATAACGCTCAAATCCATCATACAGCTTTTCTATAGGCTTCATCTTCATTTTTTTCAATTACAGTCATTTTAAGCCATTCCAAATAAATATGATTTTTACCACTTCAGGTTGTGCCAGTAACACTTGGTAACAGCAGAATTTTGCAGTTTCATAATGGGAGTGTACCTTGTAATTCAGCCTAAAATATGTGAAAGGCTAGGAGTCCACTGTTGAAACCTAAGCAGGTCTCTGGCTACTTAGGATTCCAAAGTTCACGTTAGGAACACTCAGGATGTTATGACATGGGGATTATAGAGTTGCAGTGGGAGGTGGAGGAGGCACTCAAGTCTTGCTGAAACTCCCTGGCCACCTTTTAGTACAACTGAAGATGTTCAGGGTAAATCTCCTGACTCTGGGACCTCAGAACAAGGAAGGGTGGTGTAATTGTGCCCTCCCTACCTAGAACAGGCTTCTCTCTCAGTGTGTCAGTATATGTGGTTAAAGTAATGCAAACTGAGGCTGAAGTGAGGCTGGTCTCTAAATGTTGGAATATATCCTCTGTTCTGAACCATGGATTCCATTGCGTGCTCACCAGTGCTCAGACAGCTCAGAGTGTCCTCATCAGTAATGGGAACCAGAAAAGATAAAGCTAAAGTGGCTTTACAGTAGATGGTAATTTGATAAATTTTCTCTGAATTTGAACATGTAAAATCAAAGGAAAGAGGTTTCCTGACAGGAAATGTGTATTCTAGTAGAAGAAGGTTACACTTTTTTTGTACCTCTTGGAACCAAAAATGATGGGCATTCCAGCAAAAGGTTGAATTAGGAATTGTCTTTGTAGTATTTCAGACTGTAATAAGCTTTTTACAATGCCTTGTGTTTAAGCTTCATGTTTCTTGTTGCTGGAGAAGCAAGGCTCCTTTTTGATGCAAAAAACCAATTTTTTTGCATCAAATTGAAACAGCTGTTCAATTTTCAGTCTGTGTTGGGGTGAAGGGAAGTCTTGTGGGGTGTACATGTTAAAAAACCGAACAGAAAATCATCAAAGGCTTGGACTTTTAATATCACTGATCTCTCTTGATAAGATCAAAATCTTATCTGATCAGCCTCCAGAGCACAAACTGAGGCAGATAAATACCTTACAAATGACCCTTTCAGAAGTCTGGTTTTTCCAGAAAATGCATGCAGCCACTCCAGCCTAGAGAAATTAGATGTTGTCCTTAGTTTTGAAAGAGGCTGATGGCAACTTCTTCAAGTTAGTTACGGAGCCAGAGATTAAACTTGAGAGCATCCTAACTCATGAGAGCATCTCTTATGCAGTGTTAGTTTTTGGGGCAGAGTTCTGTTTTTGTTTCTCTGTTTGTTCTCCTTTTGTGTTACACATTTGTGCCTCAGTGGAATGTTTAGTCCTCACAATTTCTCTTGATTTTCCCTTGACCCTCTAGAGGTCCTACCTGTCCTGTGCCATTGCCGTGTCCTAGAAAATACAGTTCTGCTTACTCAGAAGAATGGATTTTAACTTAGCCACATCACCAAGTAATTACAATTTTTGTATCCAATCTCATATGATAAAAGTAGGTTTTGCCTCTCTACAAACTTCTGTTGGTATTTCTAAATTGTTAATGAAATAGTACAGATCAAAAGTGTTATTATATCCAAAGAGATAAGCACATAATTGTTTTGGCAACTCGTCTTAGGACTGAAGGTACCTAGTAATTTGGAAATTGTTAGCATAGCTGTCATTTATTACCTGAAAATCTAAGATTATTGTACCACACAGAGTATCTTTTATTTCAATGCAGTACAAAGATATAGGTGTATTTATTCCAGGCTATACAGGGTTTGAAATTTGACTTGGAATTTAAGGAACTTCCCTTCCCCTCAAAAAGATATCTTTAAAAATACCTGGTCTTTGCTAAACAGCATTAAATATTTAACTGTTCAAACCATTGACAAGAAAATTAACCAACATGAGTCATGTTTTTAATTGCCCTCAAGATTTCTGCGTGCCACTAGAGAAATTTTAGTTAAAATGTTTTTCCCAAAAGGAACATCAGAGAACTGAGAATTTTAAGCCTCTGTATCACTGCAGCAGCAAAACTGCGCAAGTTAAACTGGCTGAAAAAACCCTGAGCACGTTGATGGTGAAATGCCTGCTTAAGAGATCCCAAATTCTTTTCTTTCTTCTGACTTTAGGGTACCATATAAAGTGAAGCTTTTTGTTAATGGCTTACATGTAAAAAGCAACTTCCCTGTCCAAAGTGCTATTTTACATTCATACTCTTTCAGAATTTAGATTAAGCACTGTAGAGACTTGCAAACCTCCGAAAATATTGGCTTAAACTGTAGCATAAAAGATCTGCTTAGAAACAAATCCTTATTATGTTTGTGGCATGAGAAAAATAATTCTTTATATTTGCATTAGGAAGTGAAAAAAATAGCCTTTCTGTGCCTCTTTAGTCATAGGTTTAGGTCTTTTACTTTATATGGAAAATTGTTTTCTGGTGTTTTGGTTTGGGTTTTTTTGATTCTTATTGTAAATTTTGTAAGAGGAAAAGATTGAAATTATCAGCTGAGTGCATCTTCAGCCAAACTGGATAATACTGAGATTCTGTCTTACGCGTGCTAGAATGAGGAAACCATTTTTAGTGAGCTCGTATTTTTAAAACCTGGTTCACGAAGTGAGGAGTCTAGTATCACACTTGTATTCCACTTCTCACAGTTTTATTCTCATTTTTAAGACTGCAGTGTTCACTACCATTTTAAATTTGCAGGGGACGAAAATAATTCAACTAACAACATTTGAGTGATAAAGACCTAATTTTTGAGCTTTATTTAATTGCCCTTATTAGTTTTATTCATAACACTTGAAACTGAGACTGCAACACGTGTAACATTTCCTCTGTTCAGAGTTCATGGATGCTTGTCTACCTAGGGGATGTTCCCAATTGCCTGTATAATTTTACAGCCACTTTTCTCTGGCAGTAAATTGTGTTGAAAAGGTATTTAAGTTTCGCTGGATACAGTTAGTTTGCAAAAAAGAATGGATTTGGAAATCTCCCTCTACTGTCAAATCCCTTCCTGCCTTCACGCTCACCTCCCACCACGCAGTCAGATTTCATTTTAAACTCCATGTTGACAACATCATTCTGCTGGGAAGGATTCCAAGAAAGGAGTACTCAACAGTTGCTTTAAAATCTTGCTTTGTATTGCTCACAAGAGGTAGGGAAATCTCAATCTGTTTATTGGCGTGCATCTCCAAAATCCTGTGAGTTACTGTGTGCAGAGAAGGATTTTCCTGAAGAGATAAATGTAATACTGTCATTAATCCTTGTTGTCTCTGCTATGACTTAGAGGTGTTTAAAAGCCTCACAGGGATCTTTTGTGTGAACTTCAGACATGAGTTTGGTGCAGGGAGTGACCAGGAGTGATACCCATATTCCTTTACTCCTGAGAAACCCTATCCCTGTGAGAGAGGCTGTGGCTTGAAAATTCTGCTGGAGTTTGGGGGAAAAAAATGTCTCGGATAGCCATTCTGCAGATAAACAAGGGATGTGTAAAGCAGGATGATGATGTTAATTTAAAATTGTAAATCTCCACCCTGGATTGCAGGGTTTGTCAAACATACAAGGAACATTTCACTGTACCCACTTGTTCCATTAATGTTTCAGCAGTACAGGGCTACAGGATGTCCTTTTGTTCCTCTTTTTCCCCTCTAGAAACTGAATGAGGTCCTTTTACTCCTGTGGTTTATTGTGTCCAGGGTTTAATGTCAGTCATATGAAGCTTTGAGCAGTGTGAATTGCTGCTTCTGACTAAACATTTGGACTCGGATTCAAAAGACAAGAGATGCCATTTACCAGGTGCAGGACACAGCAGTTGGGAAAGTGTTTTAAATTCAGATAGGGGAATCCAAGCACACAAGAGCTGTAGGGGAAAAAAATCTTGGGGCTTAATGAAAGGTTGTTGAATACTGTGGTTTGCAGCAGCCTTGATGCTTAGTGGAAAGAATACTTTTAAATAAACAAATGAAAAACAATACCAACACACACACCCCACCTTACCTCCCTCCCAGAAAAGAGAAAACAAACAAACAAACAAAAAAATCCCAAACAACAAAAAAAACCCTTCTCCCCTGACTTGGAAGAGTTTTTTTTGGTTCTGCATAGCATAGCTCAAAATTTACTGAAGAGCCCTTTTTGGAAGTGATTTTAAAAAAGAAAAAATCTATACGATGTAAATGCTTTACTATAAGGTTTCTCTGGATTTATTTCTAGAGAAGTGCAAGTTTTATTTAGACATGATTATATAACAATCATAAGAAAAACATGAAGAGCAAAACTAAACCCAAAATATTGTGATTCTTACATAGCTGAAGTAATATAAAGGTATGACATCTTGGTTACATCAGGAAAGTACTAAATAATTATAAATACTCAAATAAACATACAGCCTGCAATACATAAAAATGCAAATACATCACTGAAGCATCTGTATTTATCAAAGTACAATAAAAATAAAATATACAAAAATAGCAGGTTATAACATTTGAAATATTCCTTAAAGAGTCTTTCAAGGCTTGCTGGAGAAATGTTGAAAGACAGAATTTATACAGAATAAGTGTATTTACAGGCACTGTGATGGTGTCTTCTGTCAGTGCCCAACTTGTGATCCTGTCTAGTTTTGCAGCCCTGATTAGGTAAAGATTAGCACCTTGTGGATAGAGATTCTTTTGAGGAGCAATTTGTTTTGCAGGAAGAAGAAATGGATTTGTTGGTGGTGCTTTTCCTCATGAGTCACATCATGGGTCACTCATTAGGCACTGTCTCACTTTCCCTACCAGCCAGTGTAGCCAGACCAGAATCCTGTGCTAGGGACATAATAGCTGGGTGGCTGCTTCCAGAACTGCAGTGTTTGGGGCTCTTTAAAATTACTACTTTTACAAGGTTTTTAGTTATTTATTATGTATAGTCCATAAGCTTTTCCTCCCACTCTGACTCACCCAGTTGTATCTGCCAGATACATAAAGAAGCTGATGAGTGGGAGAAAGGAGCTCTTCCTGCTCATACAGGCTTGAGTTACAAGCCTTGGACTCTAGAGGAGGAAATACCTTCCACAATGAATGCAGTTTTTAAAGGGAATTGCTATGAGAGATAAATTTCTTTAAATTATTGTCACTTTGTTTCAGTCTGGGGTAGTATCTAAGGCTGTGTATTTTCTTTCAGAAAACTGAGAAGTGGGAGAGCGAGAAGTCTGAGGAAGACATGGAAGAGTATATCTGGGAGAATAGTCGCTCTCAGAAAAATGCCTTGGACACACTGCTTCGGATAAAAGCCTCAGAGAACGTCAGTAACGTCACTAAGGAGGAGCTGCTCGCATCTGAAGCGGTTAAGAATTACAGAAAGTCGGTCATTGCGCTTAAAAACGAAGGTGAAACAGAAAGTAACATGTCTCAGTACAAGGAATCTGTGAAGAAACTACTGAATATACAAGCATGAGAGCAGAGTCTGCAGGTACACCTGATCATTACAGAGATGATCAACTACTGTGTTAGTATTTCTTAATGATATGGATGTATAATTATTCAGAACCTGAACCAAAAAAGGAAACTTGACAATGAGTTAAGTTCTGTCCATGAATCTTGTCCTTTGAATAAAGTATGTTTGGATTCATACTGGTAACTGGAATCTTTTATTCTGTGTTTTCTTAGCATGGGAGATCCTGGTTCAGTCTTCTGTTTAATCACATTCTCATTTCTCACACTTCTTTGGGCATTTAACCTAGAGCAACAATGTCAAAACTAATTAAATTAGTTGGGCTCCCAGTTCCATTAATTAAAAGGCTGAAAATTAAGAGCTCTAAATGCTTTTCAAATGCCATTCAGATTTTTCCCTATGCATAAAACGAGGATCATGTTGCCTAAGTAGTCTGACTCAGGTGTTGAAGCACTCTGGACAGTGTGAGGCTCTCAGTTGTTACCACGAGGACAAACAAATACCCTATGTAAAAGCACCTGTCTCTAAAATAATGGAGGAAAATAAGATGGAAAACGGGATGGTAGTGGGAAGGTGGACTAGCAGTTGTTGAGAAGATCCCAGAGTCCATGGGACAGGAAGAATGATCAGAGTTGGTGAGGTGGGTTTGTAACTAAATAGGAATGGATTGAGTCTTGGAACCCTCAGGCCTGCTGACTTCTCTCTTGAACGCGCCCAGGCTTTTCAAGGAAAGAAGAAGTTTGTAGCATCCTCTGTAGCACAGAGAAAGAATTATATGGATGTTTATCTTACATTTGGTAATTTGTAATTGAAAGGACTTGATTTAAAACACTGGAATCACAGACAATTTTATTGCCTTCTCACGGTTAAGAAAAAAAACCCCTACCAAACCTTGAAAGGACATAAATAATTCTTGTTTTTGTTGTACCTTCCTGGCTTACTAAGATTTCAGCTTAGAGAGAAAGTCATTCTCTGGAAGGGGTGGAGGGAGTTAAGGATTCTGCATACCTATAAAAGAGCTGACCATGTGACCCTGCCAGCAGCTTGTTGAGGAGAAGCAGTGTAAGAATAAGGACATTGAAAGCTGAAGGGAATTGATTCCTGCAGTGTTCTGTGTGCTGGACTCACTCCCTGCTAGGATTTCTCACTGTGCTCTGTGTGTACATACAGCCAAGGAGTGGATCTGTTCCCACTGCCAAAACACTGTCAGTTTAGGAAGGATTCTTCTTAGGTCAAGATTGTTTTCGTATGGTGAGAGACCAAGATTAATGCAGCTTTTTAATTCCTATGAGAATTTGCCAGAGCTGTAGCTAAGACTGAAAATGTTTGTCCTGTAATCCCAATTTTGCACTGATCGACTTGGTTCTTTAGTAGCCCTTCCTTCTGGATGTGTATTAATGTGAAGTTTTAGCAGAAGCTTAATACGGGGAAAGTTTCAGCTGTTACCAGGTTGCTCCTTTATCCAGGGACAATGAGGGTAATGTTTAAAATTCCCATTTGAAATGGTACATCTGTGTAATTCCAAATCTTCTCTGAACAGCCGTGAAACCAAAATGACTGAGGAAGTGAGTGCAGTTTGACTCAAGAGAATGGTATGGCTGGTGCCTGGAGTTGTGCCTGGCTCTGTTCCAGAGGCAGTTTGGTTCTAGTATGTGCACAGGAGAAATCTGTTTCCTTAAGTAGCTTTGTCAGTGCCTGCACAAGGGCTGCCCTAGGAGCCAGCCTGTGCAGCCAGTGGTGGCAGGAGCAAGGCCCTGAAATGTCTTAAGGAACCCCAAGCCCCGTAAGTTGGCTTTTCTCCACAGAGCTATCCTGTACTCAGGACATGTGAGCACCTGAGAAAATTCTCTGCAGCAGAGGACAACCTGGTTTTCCTTTGCTTTTCACAGAATTTGAATGGGCCTGAACAGAACTCTGGAAGTCATAGCTAAAACAGTTTGACCTTACCAATAATGTCTCATAGAAAGAACAGATTTTTTCTGTTTCAAGCGAAACTGATTTTTTCATTAGCTTCACAGCTAATTGATGGAAAACCTAAAATGCACAGGCTTCCCCAGCTCTCTCTGAAGCGTTCAAGCCTAACTTACATACATCCTATAAATGTTTCAAGCAGTACAGGCAGGATTTAAGGTGACTGTCTCCTGAGCACCAGGACAGCCAAGTGTCTCTCCCAACAAAAGATGATGCCTACTGGCCAAGAGGAATGGTGGGATAAAACTCAGACTTACACTTGTGATTTTTACTGATGGCTTCTATGTTACAGTACAGAACTTGTGTAATGCAGTGGGCAGGACAAAAGGCAGCCTGGATGCTATTTGGAGCTCTTGGATGTTCCTCTCTGCTTTTCTGCTTCTCTCTGTAAACTGTTTGTGTTTGAAGGTGACAGTATTTGTCTGTGACTGTGTAGAATACCTGGAACACTGGGATCTTAACCCCCGTGGGAGTCTTCCCGACCTCAAGGATGTAAAATACAGCACATGTTTTTATGAGGTAAACTACACATCTCTGTTTTCTTATATAATACTTTTGCATCATCCATCTCTGGAAACCTGTGCTGAAGTTTAAAAGCTGTGAAGAGTTATAATAGACTTACAGGTTAAAGCAGCTCTGCAGCACGATAATAAACACATCTATAGCACTGGGCCCTTGTTAACGTGTCATGTACATTATGATATAAATTACTGAGGTCTGTATCCCTTTGTGCACACCTGTGAGAATGAATGGAGTAGTTGTGCTGCTCAGTTTCACTGGTGCTCTTGAGGAGACTAACCTTCCTTTTATCCCCCATATAAACATTCCAAAGAGTGGACATTTTTTTCCCCATTTTCAGGCATAGTGATGCTACGAGCACAAGGAAGGGATAAAGGGACACTTGCCTAAAAAGGGATGTGCTGCCTGGGCAAATCATCTTGCTACCCATTTCTTGTTTTCCCTCATACCTAAAATGTATTTATTTATTTATTTTCTTGTGACTCTCTCAGTCTATAATAAAATAGCTCTGCTATTGTGCTTTGTATAACCCTTTTTCTGCCTAATTTTTTTTCCTATGTCAACAAGCCAAGAAGTCTCTTCAGAACACAATCTTGCTTTAGTCATTCCCTGCTGTCCCAGAAGCATTTGCTCGTGGGACAGATAGAAATTTTCACTTTGTCTCCTTATCTTTTTCTAGTGAGAACTGAGGTCCCAGTTGCATGATACGATTCTTCTCCAGAACATCATATTGAGGGTAAGACTCAAAGGGACATCAGGGTGCTCTTAAGTGCACTCTACAGTCATAATCTGGAGATAAAAAAAACAGGGAACCAGGAATGGCTGTGGCTTGCTGCAGGCGAGGAGTTACTTTTCTGAGAGTGAAGGGAGGTGAAAACCCTCCTTTTTGAAAGCAAGTGTTTAACTACCTATGACTGACTCTATTTAAAAAAATCTAATAGCAGTATCCATCCCGTAAGATGAGCTTTTCTTCTTTTTTTCCTTGACTCAAGCTGCTCTGGAGGGTCGCTGATAGCACAGAGGACTTAAACAATCTGGAAGCACTACTGATTTTGCTGTCAGCAGATGCTCTGTGGGGCACTCAAGTCACAGCTCAGCCTGAACAGGAAGAATGGACACTTAAGGCCTTGGGGACATGAAATTGGTGCAAGTCTCAGGTAAGGAAGGTATTGCAATGTGATAGAACCTGTCAGTTTTCAGCTGAACTCTGGAATATTTATGTGAGAACAGTAATATCTTAATGGTACAGAGGAGAAAGGTGATGGCTCACATTCACAGTTTGTTTCCACACTGATACTTAAGAACTAAGTTCCTTAGACAGGCTTTTGTGGCTGCAAGTTCAGCAATAGACCATAAATATATACATTATGGATTTAAGCATCTTCCCTATCCTTGATGCATGATTAAATCATGACTTAAATAAAAAATGCATTCTTTGCAGCATTATAAATTAATGAGTGAGGAGCATTGTGTTACCATACTGCTGCCTCAAACTGCAAATCTTACCATGCGAAATAGGGAGAAGGAAGCCTTGTGCACTCTCCTGTCTTCAAAAATAAAAAATAAATTGGTATTCCAATAAAAATCCCAAGTATGAAACAACTAATTCTAACACGAACTGTGTGCGCCTCTTTAATTGAAGATAACAATATTCAGCAATGCTTGGCAAAGCCCTAGGCTAAGAAAACTGATACACATTATCCAGCTGAAACTATGGGGCAATTTTTAGGTCAAGAGAAGATAATTTTTCTAATCTAAATTAGATGAAGCTACCTGCATGTGAATTCTGTATCCTAAAAGCTACATGCAATTATGTAGCAATAATAATTTTAGTATATTCCCTGATTTTCTGGAGAAATTGCATTTGGAATTTAGTGCTGCACGATCTTGAAGTTTGAATTGCCTTCTTGGCAGCACTTGAGACTATAAAGTGAACACAAGCAGAATTTTAATGGTTGTATTCAGCTTGAAGAAAGGCATCAAAAAGTACAGACCTATTTCTTTGCAAAGTGTTTCTCTGAGTTTAGGTTTAGCCTTCTTAACTCTTAGTCATATAAAACAAGAGCAATGTTCCCTAAAGTGTGGGGTTTTTTGATGAGCCTTTCTTTGGAAGCAAACATGATCATTTTGACCATTTCAAACAAAAAGACCATTTCATAATTCACTTGTGTATTCCTGTGGACACTGAAAAGTTTTAGCAGAGGAATTTTTGAGCTTTCTGCTGCATTCTGTGAGAACTTCATGTTTCTCACAGGAACTATGAAAAATACTGTTAAGGGTTTTTGTAAACTATTTCTCTGTCTTTACACTTGCTGTTTTTACCAAAGGATTGTTATGATATTTTGAGAAAAATATTTTGAAATGGGTGTTATGTGGACTGACCAATCACCCTGATGGGTGGTTGGTCAGAGGTCCAATAATTTTCTGCCATTCAAGCAAACATAAAGCGAACTAACATATAAAAACCCATCTGTATATTAATAAATAATTTCCATTCTCCTGAATTCTGGATGCCTCGTTAATCTCTGGCCCGGGTACAACAGCGACATATTCCTGCATTCCATGGGATGTTTATTCATTTGGTAGCAAACAGACAAGCACAAAGATAACTACAGCAGGATTTCTCAATCAGTTAAATGATTCGCTGCCACATAGATATGCCAACACTGCAGCTGCAGTGAACCTGGGGGAAAGTGTTACAGTGTTTGTCAGACACTAATCTGCATCGGATTGTGAACCAAAATGCCTCAAACAGTGGGAGCTGTGAGTGGGTGCTTCTTACCTAAAGAGACAGGGAGTTGTGTTTCATCTGCCGAGAATTAAATCATAACCAAAATATTCTGAACTAAGTTATCACTGGTTCTGTCAGAGAAGTAAGCTGGTGTATGGGGGGCATTTTTAAAATCCTGTTTGTTCCATAGCCAGGATGGTGTTTCACAGATTACCTTTGACAGGAGCATATTTTATCAGCTGTCTGGACATGGTTGTTCTTGTCCTTACGGGTTTATAGTGACCCCTCCTGTAGCTGCAGCGCCCGGCTGTGAGAGCAACAGTGCAACAGCACAGGCAGAGGAGAGAGCAGCAAAGGACAACCGGAATCAACCAGACCCCCAAAGCTGCAGCATCCCAGGAAGCTGCCTCGTTATCCGACGTGGAATTCCTCCCGCTGGAGCCTTTGGTTTCATTGAGGTGCTGCTTGCTGCTGTTCAGGCGAGGAGGGGTGGCCATGTGGGATGACACCTCGGCAGGCCTGGAGCTCAAAGCTGAGTGTGCAGTCTTCTTGTCTGAGCTGCTGACCCACCTGCTGCTTGTCCTCTTAGCAAAATGATCATCTGCTGGGGAAGTTTCTGCCCTGGGATAGGCAGTACCTTCAGTTCTCTGCACTGTCAGGCTCCAGCTGGGGGTGTGAGTGTTTGCTGGTAAGCCGTGGCTTGTGGCAGCAGATGGAGCTCGGAGCAGAGGAGAACCTGACATGGTGGCATTGTGATGCTGGCATCTTCCCCACTCAGGGGTCTTTGTGCTGTGCTGCCTCTCGGGTTTACTCGCTGAGGATTGAGCAGTTGGTTCTTGGGATTTCAGTTTCTCAAAAACGAGAAGATCTGGATCAATTCCTATTAAATTAGAATAATGTTAGTTTATTGATAAAAGTTTGTCTGTACACCCACATAAAGGATCCATGGAGACGGGCAGGGCAGGGAGCCCAAATAATGCCCTTTTGGATTGGAGGTGTCACTCCCTCAGGTTATGGGACACCTTATGGGATGCAAGGGATGTGCATTTTGGGATTGCACACAACTTACTATGGGATGCTTAGGGGAGGAACCCAAGGTGCAGAGAGGGTGGGATCTAGGCTACTGAGAGTAGGGAAATCCAGGGAAGCTGTGTGTGTGTGACAGTCTGCTCCAGCAACTGGAGGGAGGCTGCACCCTGGGGGCTCAAACATCCCAGTGACAGCAACTGGGGAGACTGGGGTCCAGACCGGGCAGACTGAGCATCTCAGCCCAGCTGCTGGGCGACTCAGCATTGTATATATGTGTGTGTATATATACATATATATTTATAAATACATTTATTTTGACTCAGAAAAAGCAGGATGATGCTTTTGGTGCTCCCTGTGTTGGTGTGTCTGCTTTATGTGTTTGTCTGTGTTACCTGTGTGCTCGTGGTGCATGTACCTAATGAAAATAAATGTTCAGCCTTGCTACTGCTTGGATCTGGGGACGTGGAGCAGTGGCAGCCTCCTCTCTCAGTGTCTCAGAGCTGGGAGGGTATTTTGGCCAAGCACAGTATTGATGAGGTACTCAGAGCATGAATCTTGAGAGCAAGGTGTATCTTCAAGCTCCTTTCTCACTGAGTGGAAGAAAGGGGGGAAGTATTTTCAGAAGTAGGTATATTAATGAAAAAGGGAAAAAGTTTTCATTCTTTTTAGGGTTGTGTGTTACTTCAGGAGATCATTTAGCACAGCAGCTGACCTGGTATCATTTTAACATTTCCTAGAGTCGCTGTCTTTTCAGCCTTTATAAATGAAATGCTTAATTACCTGTTGTGATGTTGTACAAAATGACATCGACTCCAGCCTTTAGAATGCAGCTTTCCAAAGCTGGGCAGGACATGTGCAGGCAGTTCCTGTTCTCATGAATGGCTCCATGGTAGAACACTGCTAGACTGCAGGAGACTGGAACCCATAAAGAGCAAAGTTGAGCTTCTCAGCAGAATGACCATTGTATTTTGCATGTTATGGTGTTATCTAACATCAGAAGTTCATTATATCTGCCCAGATCCTGTGGGAAGAGAGACCAGATCCTGTGGTTCTCTCATTAGCATACAAACTAACTGAGCATGCAGTCTCTTATATTCTTATTTTACATCTGGACTAGAACAGCCATCTGAGTTCCACACATGTATCTCATTAAATAATAACTGATTTAAAGCCCTTTGAAATGCCCTCTAATGTCTCTGTTTTAGTTAAGATTATAACAAATTTTGCTTGACTATGTAAGAATATAAAAAGGAGATTTTGAGTTACCATTTATTATCTCTGTAAGAATCCAGTCCCATATGGGAGGATCTGAGAAAAAGTTTGTTGTCCAGATAGGAACAACCTTGCTGAAATGTATGTAATTTTTCTCACCTCACATTATTTAAGACAGAATTTGATCTTCCCAGCACTGCTGCTGGGAGTTACCTGACTTACGTCACTTTCAGGTTGTCAAGGTCGTACTTTTGCTCATAATTCAAAATATCATCAAAATTTATATTGACTTTCTTTAGTATCTGGTATCTCACTTTCATCCTCCAAAACCATGTCCAAACTCCTTTCCAGTCTGGAGAGTTTTGACAGTTTAGGCACCACCAACATGCACTTCATGTATCCTCCTAAAATACACTCCCGTAGAGTACCAGAGCAGTGTGATACAGGGGAAGTACAAGGCTTAGGACAAACAATGATTTTGCTTATTTTTACTTTGAGCCTGAGTTTACCAGGCTGGGGAAGAGGGGTGGCCAGCTGAATAGCTGCTATTATTCCTTGCTATAGCTTTATTGTTCATAGTGCCATTATACCTGGTTTGCACCAGAAACATGGCGTAAACACGGAATAAGAGAGTGCTCTTTCCAAGGAAATTTATGTTCTTGTATTTCAGAGAAGGACAAACTGTGTCCCCTCCACTTTCCCTCTCACCGTGTCCTAGTCTGATGCCCTACTCCATGAAGAGAGTGCTCTTGGAATCACTGTCTCTTGGTTGTTCTCTACAGTAGATGGGGATGAATGCTGAAGAGTTACTCTTTTAATGCTGGCATTTCCTACAAGCTTTGTAACAGATCCAAAATTTCAAAGCAGACCCTAAGATTTTAATGTGTTTCTAGTTTTTAGTCTTCTAAAAAATACAGATTATCAATTTCCTTTCTATGGAACTGAAGTTGGGGCAACAGTTACAACGTGCCTCTGCTTTCCTGCCTCAAAAAAATTTCTAAATCCTCCCTCCACCCCCTCTATTTCTTCTTCAAGTGAAGGACTGTTTATATAAACATTACGCAAACTGTGGGTTTTAATGTGTGCCACGATCTTGCCAACAAGCACTCACCATTCCTCTGAAGGCAGCAGGCTCTGCTGCACTGTTGGGGTGAGATTTCTGCATAGCCCTTCAGCAGCTGGGCTCCCCTCCTCTGGGATTCCCGCAGGTCGACCAGGAGGCCCGGGAAGCGCCGGATCCAGCAGTTCTTGTAAAAGGCAGTGGGCGGGCAGAGGCACTGGGACTCCCCAGCCAGACCCAGCAGCAGCAGCACTTCAGCCACTGCCGCCAGCAGAGCCATGGCCCCGTGTCAGGGCTCAGGGAGCCCCCCTCTGCTCCAGGGGTGCACGGAAGGCTGCACCAGCACTGCAGAGACCATCCCTGGAGGGCTGAGGATGCTGCCAGGTCTGCCAGGGGCGTGAGCCAGGGCAGGGTCTCCTCCAGACAATGCCCATGGCGCTGTTTGGGCAGCTGCTGGATGGAAGAAAGCTGACATTTAATGAACTGCAGAGGCTTATAACAGTTATTATTGTTGTTCTCTAACTTAATTATTTGGAGATGGTTTTTGAGACACAAAAGGGACAGGTTGGTTTTAGTCGTTCAGAGAACTTGTTTCTGTGGTCCCCTGTTTGAGTCTCTTGGCCTTCACAGACCAAACCAAGCAGGCAGCCTTGAGATTTGGTGAATAATAGCAAGCTCAGCACATTGTTCCACCTCACTTTGTTCGGGAACACTGTTACACTCAGCACAGAGAAACAGCTCTGTTTAGGATCCGAACACTTTGAGTTATCTGGTGACTGCAGGTATTTGCCGTCTTTGCTAACAAATGAACCTCCAGCCAGAGGTGGAGGTGGAGATCTGTTCCCCTTCCCTACACTGTTTTGATTGCAAGAATAATACAATTTTATTTGCAAAGATCTAGGACCAGATGAACTCTCTATGACTGGAGAGGGCTGGAACCTCCATTCAAGCTATGAGACAGTTCTGCCCCTAATAAGTTTAAGAATATTGAGCAGTCCATACAAGGTTTTCTGCTTGGGAAAGGCCTGTCAGAAAGGAAACACAGCTGACATACAGGGAGATGATTTTTCAAGCATCTGGTCTGAAACCTGAAACTCCCACATTTTGTATCTTAATAGGACCAAGTCTGATCCCCAATTCCCACATTACGCCTTTCATCCAGAAAGGCTTTAAAATATTACAATACACGAGTTAATTTAAACCCAGTGGACTACATAGTGAGTTTGAGAGAGTTAGGTAGAAGTATGGTTGTCTGCAATAAAAATTGGGTGTTCAGTATATAAGAATATTTTACACTGTGGTTTTATCCTTCAAGATTAGAATCGAGGAATTTCCTCCTTTCCAGGTGGAAGTATAGATCAGTTATGTGGAGTGGGGAGTGCCTCAAACTCATTTTGATTCTTCAGTCATTACAGATGATGTTCGTTTTTGCAGAACTAGGCCCCCAGTTTGGAAATGAACTGACAGGTGTAATATTTTGTTCCTTACACAGCTCACTGGAAGGTAATAAAGCCCAGCACAGGTTAACCCCTGTTGATCCAACAGCAAGGCCAAGGCATTATTTTATTCATTGGAACTATAATTAGGAGGATTCCAAATAAGTGTCTGCTGTGGGGAATACGAGAATTAAACTGTTAGAAAGAGGGTAAGTGGGTAATTCTTCAGGCCTCTATCCTGAAAACCAGTTCTTAGCACTTGTGTTGTTTTATTTAGTTTTGGTAGTTTGATATTTTCATCTCTGTGATAATCAGCACTTTTATCTGTGATAAAACCTTAAATACATTTTAAAATACCTGATAGCTTGCACTCAGTGGACTGCACAGGGAAGCTTTTAGACATTTATCTACCACTGCCACAAGCACTACTGACAGTGTATTTTTAAAAATATTTGTTTCCACTCTCCAAATATCCCAAGGTGTCACTTGTTATAGAACACACTCAAAATTTGGAAAGATATGCCTGTATTTTGGCATTATGCCCTGTGTTTCGTATGAATTTCAGATCTGTTTTGTTCTGTAACATTTGCATGCAAAAAATGTTGATTTCTGATTGCCTTCCTCACTCCTACTCTTCCCATATCTCCAAGAAGAGAAACCTGGGGCACTCTGAATAACTTGAGGAAGCACTTAACAAGGAGATTAAAAGTATTCTTTCCTCCTCCTCTGCTTCTGAATAAGTTTTAAGGGCAGAAATAGCTGCAGGGAAACTTTCTTTTTAATGAAAGATAAAGAGATTGAAATAAGTGAATAAATGGCTGCTTTAAACAATTTCCTTTAAAAACAGAAAACTACTGCCTATTGAATTTCACAGTCTTCTGCCAGCTTCTCCTTAATTTAACTTTGACTTTTCAATGGGAAATGTAAATTAGTGCTGAAATTTTAATTCACATACATTTTGCAAGAAGGAAATCCCCGAGTCTTACCTGCAAACCAGTGGCTGATTTTCCATGTGCTCTGCAAAGAGGGACCAAGAGGCTTTCACTGATACAAGGGAGTGTCTGGCCAGTACCAGACCAGTACTTCATGTTATTTAGGAACTCCTTTCATCCGACTCCTACATTTCCTCCTGGAAAACAAAAAGGCAGCAGTCTGTTTCCTGTGAGAACATGGATGTTTTTGCAGACCTTTCAGTAAAAGAGATTTAAATGGAGCTGCTATGCTGGAACAAAATGATCTTTTTCATGATCCTTCTTATAATCAGAAACAGTCCCTGAAGTTTCCCACCTGGGCTGGCAGTGAGAATGGCACAATCCAGGAGCTTCCCAGCACTAAGGATTCATCATCAGGCATTAACTCTTTTTTTGCCAAACAGAAGCAAAAGCAGACACTTTTTCCATATGAAGTAACAGATACGTCTTGATTTTTGGAACTATATTTCGCTTTTATGGAATATATGGTTCTATCACTCAGAATATGTAAAGACCAGAAAGGATCTATATAGTTGTATAATTTTGGAATGGTTTGGGTTGGAAGGGACCTCAAAGCTCACCCATTTCCACCCTCCTGCCCTGAGCAGGGACACCTTCCACTATCCCAGGTTGCTCAGAGCCCCATCCAGCCTGGCCTTGGACACTTCCAGCGATGGGGCAGCCACAGCTGCTCTGGGCAACCTGTGCCAGGGCCTCACCACCCTCACAGGGAGGAATTTCTTCCCAATATCCCATCTAACCCTGCCTTCTCTGTCAGTATGAAGCCATTCCCCCTTGTCCTGCACTCCATCCCTTGTCAAGAGTCTCTCTCCATCTTTCCTGTAGGCTCCCTTCAGGCACTGGAACTGGGTTACACTGAGTCCTTCTCTTCTCCAGGTATTGTGTGACAGAGCAGCTGGAAGGTGACAAACTGAGAAGTGAGACCAAGCAGTTTCCCAGGTGAGCTATGAACCTGCTCAAGTCCTCCTGTGAATGTCAGTAATGAATTTAAGCAAATGTGCAGCATAATCCCATGTGACATCAGCATGAAGTTCGCTGCCTGTGTTGTGCCCCACATAAATAACCTGAATTTCAGGCCTGTGTTAAAATCATCTTTATCTCATTTTTCTGATATGTGCACATGTGTTTTCCCTTTATTATAGTAGTGGTAAGGACAAAATTTTAAGTAAGCCAAGTATATTGATAATTTCAGAATATGTCACTGTAATTCTGATAAGGTATAAAAGTTAGAATAATGTAATGAATCATAAAATAATGAAATGTAAATACATGGAAAAAAATGTAACCAAATCTCTTTGATGTTATTCAAATAATATGCTTGCTTTCTTTCTCCTTTAAAATTTTCCTTGAAATCAAAACACTCTTGCAAAATATCTGAAGTCCAACAAAACAGCATTTTTGAGAGAACTGTTTTGTCAAAAACAGCTATTAGTGGTCAGGTTTTGGTTTGGAGCAATATATCACATTTTTAATGAATCTGACCTTCTCCGAGGTTAGGGACAATTGAATCTAAAGAGTCTGGTTTCAGTCCCATCCCAGCAACATGGTAAAACAAGGTGAAATGTTACAGTTTCTGTTCCTGGGGCTTCATGCAAACCATTTCTTAAACCCTTGTTTCCAAGGGTTGCCAGGCCCTGAGATTCTCTCGGAGCTTGGCTTCACACTAACTCTGGCCAAACCTCTGCACCAAGGCTGGGATCTGTGTGTTCAAGCACAGAGCAACACAAGCCTTAGCCAGATTAGATTTATACAAATATATATCTACTGGCATTGCAGATGAACTTGAGCCGAGTTTTATGGCAAAAGGCACAGTGTTTAGCAAACACTAATGAACAGATGCTGATTTATGGCAGAACTTGAACTAGGCAAAGGGGATGGAGTTTCATTCTTGTGGTGAATTTTATAGAGCTGGATACTTAGTGGAAGTCTTCCATGTGGATTACCATTCATTTTACCTAGTTATTATGTACTAAAATTCAGCTCTGCCTGTCTGCACCAGGATTAAAAAATATCTGCTGTCTTAAAAGCACCCAGTTTAGTCTCATCCATGCACAGCTGCACAAGAAATTCCTGGCTGTGGGTGCACAGTGCATTTGTGCAGAGCAAACATCCCTAACAGGGGGTACAGCAGCAGGCAGAGCACTCCAGCAGCCTGACCCCTGTTCAGGTTTTGTCAGAGAACATTCATTTCACCTGAGGGAGTTTCAAGGAAATTCCTTACTGGGTCTGTGGTGTCAGAAATGGACCGGGTTGAAGGCCATTGTAAGGATTTACACTCTTCCACCTCCACTCTGCTGTCCGGTGCCTGGACTTCCTCATGATCCACAGAGAATGCCCACCACACACAGATTCTTGGGATGGCCTTTTTGCTGCCCAGAGAGAGCTCAGGAGCACACACTTTAGTATTAATCGCTCCGATGTGACTAGTGAGTACTTGATAATAAATAATCTGCTTCCAAAAAACATGCCACTCCAAGTATCCTTTCAGTAGTGCTGCAGCATACCTTTATTGCAAGGAATAAATTAAACAACACATTAAAAGCAGAAAAAAATTAACAGCAAATTTTAGGGAATAAAGTCTAAACAAGTGCTATTAGAAATAAGAGTGCTTTCCTTCTTTTTTTTTTTCTCAATAGCATTGCTAATGGCACTGGGTAAGAAGTGCTTTGTTTGGCTGCGAATCTGAAAAGAGAAATGACCTTCATTTAGCAGGTCATCCTTCACAAATCACAGAGTTTCAGCTGAAGTAAAATTATGCTCTGGTCAGCTCCTTTCAGAAATGCCAAGATCCTTTAGAACATGGATATTTTTAATGCTGAAATACTGCAGGATAATTCCTGTCTTCCATAGATGCTTATTTTGTATCCTGTGATGGGGAAAATACTAAACAATGGCAGCAGTTGGTGAATCCTTTCCAAAAGACCAATTCCTGTCTTGAGTAGTTCCACCATTACTCAATGCACAGTTCTCTGGCAGTGCACTACAATTCCCTGGCATCTCAGAGGGCAGAATGTGGCACTTTATATTTTATATTAGATAGCATGGATATTTTAAATATCCCCAGAATCAGTTCCAGTTCACACTTTAGACTAATAAGGCTGAAAGGAATTCAATTTTTCCACTGTTTTTTTCACTCAGTGTGGTCCTTTCCTTGCAGCTTTCAAGTCGGTTTTACTCTCTGGTTTTCAACTATTATCCAGTGTCTCTCTGGCTTTACTTTTCCTGTCTTTGTAGCAGTAACTCCTCCTGACTGTCTGTGATTCCTTGCTTTTGCTATGTTGGGAAAGTCAGAGGGCTATAGAAATGTGTGCCCAGGCAGAGATAGGCTCAGATTCTCTGTGTCATGGTTGAATGGGCTGTTACAAAGGAGTTGCTGTATGAAAAAAGCTTCTTCCATTTCCACGTCTTTTTAAAAGAAAAGAGTGATCTCTCTTCAGCCTTGGAAGTAATTCAGACATCAACTACAAGAAAATAGTTCAGGCATCAGACACAGGGAAAAATTATGTAACACAAATGGCCAACGCAACCCTGGAGCAAGAGAGCCCTTACTGACACTCTCTGGTGTCTTCACAGTCCCTTTGCTGGCACTTGAGAACCCTTTTCCTTGGTACCAATTTGTCTCTCAAGTACTGTAAAGGGAGACCTGAACTGTCTAAAACAGCTTGAAGATTTTGCCTCAGGAGCCAAAGTCTAGAACACAGGTATTGAAATGCTGAGCAGAGTAACCCTCGTCTTCCTCTCTGTCTAAGTGTCTTGTTCTTCAGGGCATGTTCATTTATCAAAAACTCATCTACCATGATTGTTTTCATGCTTGATGCTTCAGCATGTTCTTGAAGGATGACAGATGGTCTTTCATATTTGTTTCAAAGATCATGCAAATCTTTCATGGCTCTGAACTACAGATTTTGGCTTTGTAGCTCTAGAAATAGAGTTCCAACTCTGGAAAATACATTTCCTATTCACTTAAGATACAACCAAGATGACTGCTGGTGAAACAGCAAAGCCTTTTCTTTGATTCCAGTATAATAACATGTATTATTGATCTTAGAATAAACCAGTATAGCAGTAGACTGGAAGACAGATGACATTATCTCCACAAAAGTGGAACAAAAGAGTAGCCCTTGCCTTGGTGCATTTGCAGTGTGAGTAGTCTATAAGCACATCACACAGGCTGACTGATGAGTGTAGTAAAAAACAAGGGACCTGCCCTGTCAGCACACTCTGGCTCAGCACAACTGCCCGGCCCTGAGCCTGGATAAAGCACAGAAAGATCACAATCAGCCCAGTAAAAACAACTGGGTAAGGAAACAGGCTTTCTGCAGAAGTGGCCACTCAGTACTGCTGACCCCTTGGGCATGTGAGAGCTCCTGCTGAAAGCTGTGGGCGTCGGTGCCCTCGAAACTTTGCTGGCAGGAATAAAACACTTACTAGTACATGCCGCAACTGATCCAGCTCATTAACAAACCTCATGGACTGTGAGGAAGGAGGACTGGAAATCCCTGGCAGAGTGGCAGGCGCAGGCACATCTGGCAGCTTACGGCCAGAGAAGAAATAGTCCGTCCACCCAGGCTGTGGTGTCAACACTTTGAGGCTGAATTTACCATAACTGACTACATGGAAAAAAGCATTCACCAATTAGGAGCTAACTTACGAATCCATGAAACATAAGAGACTCCAAAGCAGATGTCTAAAGATGGCAATCCTGCTGTATTCCATCAGGACAGCTTGCTGGCCATGCCAAACACGAGATCTCTGTTTTCCTCGGGAGTATTAATGATTACAATTGCTTGAAATGTCTGCCTGTGGGGTTTAAAGGACAAGAAGGAATTAAGGGTTTGAT
>VZTD01004601.1:0-33450 GCA_013397725.1 Rhagologus leucostigma | reverse complement strand
TGGTGAGCGTCCGCGGCTACGGCTCGGCCATGCTGGACAATTACCTGTTCATCGTCGGCGGCTACCGCATCACGAGCCAGGAGATCTCCGCCGCGCACTGTTACAACCCGTGCCTGAACGAGTGGAGCCAGCTGGCCTCGATGAACCAGAAGAGGTAACCCCTGCTCCGTGGGGTACTCGTGTGTCCCTGTCCGGTGTTGATGTAGGTCCTGTTCGGTCACATGGCATTGGCTCAGCCTTAGGGATGCGATACCGACCTGTCTGTGCTCTGGACCACCCAACAAACCCAACGGGAAAATTCCTTTCCTGATTTCTTTATGGCGTATTGTAACTCCAGTTACAGAAGTGACAAGTTTTCCTGCTCTTGGTGGGGATGTACAGGCTATACCAGAGCTGGAGATGCCCAGAAAAATTTAGTTGGAGCAGTTATCCAGTGGTTTGTACCTTCGTAAAAATCTGAATGTTTTGTAGGCCTGCACTTCAGTGAAATACCAGAAAAATGTCAGGAAGATGGTGAGAAATATCTCACTTGATGGGAATATTTGGGTCTGGGAATCATTCATTGTTTTGACAATTTTTCTTTTATTTAACTTTATCCTTTTGAACCGTTCATTACACATTGATGTTTTAGTTTGATTTCAGAAACACTTGTGTAATTTATACTTGCAAGAGTAATAAGGACCTAGCCTTAAGGAGGACCCAAGAGGAGAGGCCTTCTCCCTGGCCAAGGTTGTGGCTGCTCTACCTTAACCACACTTCGGAGTTATAAAAACAAAGACTTTAGTTTCACTGAAACAAACTGGCTTTGTTTCCAACATGAACTTCCTCTTTGTTTCCATTTTAGTAAAATTGTTTTAAATTTTATCTTTTCTGTCTGAAAAAAAAAAAAGTAAGGAGGCCAAAATTCACTGTAGAATGGAAATCTGTTTCACTATCCAGTGGATTGAAAGAGCATGCAGAGACCCAAACCATTGGTATAAATGCTTTGTATCTGGGTAGTCAAACTGCAGTCTCTGTTCCTGTCTCCATTTAGCTTTTGCCACCTAAACCCCCTCAAAACAGGGATTCGGCCTAAAATTAAGTCTTTCCTATTTCACCTTTTTTTTCCCCCATTTCTTGTATTGTTGTGAGAATTTTACTAAAATAATCACCTCCCTAATCAGTCGTCACAACTGGTCAGAAACTGTTTTTCTCGGTGTTTCTGACTGCTTGGAGCGGCATTGGGAAAGTTTCATCTGTAAAATGAGTGTTTGGCTTTTAAACACTGCAAACACCTTTTCTTACAGACCTGTTTCTTGGAGGCTGAGCCTGTAGCAGAGTTCCCTGAGGTGCCTGGGGAACTGAGATGTTTTAGCTGGCTTCATTCTACAGCAGGACCTGTGTGAATGGGGTTGGGAGCACTTGGCCTTGCTGGAAAAGGATGATGGGATCATCCCATGCAGTGTCTCTTGTGGAAATTCATCACAGAAGTCCCATGCTGATCAAGTCACGAGGTTCTGTTGGTGCGATGTCTATCGCAAGAGAGCTGTTACTGTGTGTGAGGACTCTGCAACTTGGGTTTTTAAAAAATACCTTCTCAAGGCCGTTTTTGCACCTTGCAGTTTGTGTATTCAAACTCTAGATCACCCTTTTTTCCTCCACGCTTGCCCCCTTTTTTTTTTTGCTAGGATGCATAATCATTATACTTGAAATACGCACACGGGTATTTTCTCCTAAATTTCTCCTGTTTTCAGTGGGATTGCCACACCACCTTAATCTTCAAAGCCATCACAGGTGACAGCAAGGTGTTCCTTAGAATAGAATTTCACGTTGGCCATTCACTGCAGAAAAGCAGCATGCAAATGGATATTTTTGGAATAATCTCTGGTCTTACATTCCATGGTGGTTATTGCAGGCCAAAAAGTACCCAGAATTACACCTGCAAAGTAGCAGTGAGGATGTTGTTCCCTGAGTAACTGGGGGAGCTTTTTTTCATGGAAACCCATCTGACCCCTTCACAAAACACCTTTCTGATTTTACCAGCTTCGTGGCGTCTCCCTGCAGTTGTGAATTGTTATTTTTTCTATCTGACATAACATTTCAGCTCCCTGATGACCTGCATGGTGTTTTGTGGCAGAGAGGGATGGCCTGTGCCCTAGGAGCCGAGAGCAGGGCCATTTTTAACATGAGGGGTTTGCATGCTACATGAGCAGTGCTGATGCCTGTCTGCCACACATCTGTGCTGCAATTAGAGCTGCAGTTTGCTTGGCATTGTATTTTTAGTTTGTTATGCTGTAGTAAAATAAGCAGGGTGGTTGCCCAGCCTTCTGTTTAGGAATTACAGCCATGTGACTGTCTGGCAAATGAATTTATGTCAGCTGGTATAATTACATCCCATGGATTTGAAATTGGACATACCTTCAGGGAGGGCTCTAGTTTCCGTTGAAGTTGGTTTGACTTCAGACAGCAGAGGATCTGGATTTGTCCTGTGTGAGTGACTGCACGTGTTGGCCTCGAGGGAAGGCTGAGGAGATATGGATGTAATTGTGCTGCCCTTCTGTTCATATGAGAGTTTTCTGCCCTAAACAAACCTTTTAAGTTCTATGGTATTTTTATCATGAATTATTTCCATTGTTGTAATACAGAATCCCAGGATACTGGGATTCTCAACACATGCTTAGATGAAACCGTCCTAACCTACTTCTGAGTAGAAGACAAAAGCCACCTGAGTATTTAGCAGCCATTCTGGTGTGGGCCGTCACTGCTGGCTTGCTTTCTTAGGTCTACAGGTCTTATTATTTTAGTTTCAAACTTGTTCACAATAGGCAACTCCTGTATATTGTTCTTGTGATGCCTCCAGGAGCTTGGGAGAGTGTTATTCCCAATTTACGCATATACAAGGGAGATAAAATAATTTGCTCAGCCTCACAAAGGAAGCCCATGACTGAGCATTGAATTTCTCATCGTCTGAGTGCTAAACCCAGTGCTGGTCATAAATAGTCCGCAACAGATCACAGTTTCTAGGCCTTTTCATTTTAGAGGTGTTTCTGTACTTGGAATTCTCCAGAGAATTCAGGTCCAAGAATGACTTGAACTTTTTAATAGAAGCAGCTCCACATAAGTGTTGCCCAAGATCACTTGTGGTCTTTGGGGTCCAGAAGGTAACAAAATGCATAGGGGACTGTTGCAGTAATGTCCTTGAATACCTTTCCAAACCTTTTTCTTTTTAAGTGAACACTGCCTGTTGAAATTTGCTATTTAAAAATAATATACTCATAGGATTTCTACTGCATGTGCCAGTTTGAGCTGTATATTCCACTTCTGTTTTCCTTCAGAACCTTCCCACTCATGGCAGGTAAATCTTCCGGGCTTGGAAGACCCATGTAAGCCCCTGGCTGGAATTATGCATATGCACGTGGAACATGATTTTTGTGAGCAATCTGTGCCTGAACTGCTGCCACTCTGAGGATTCTTACAGGAATACAGGAGATGATGTTTCTGGGGAATGATTCTTGTTTAGGAGACCTTCTCTTTCCTCATTTTTTACTTTTTTGTTTAAATTCACTCAAAATTCTTCTGTGCTGGAAGAAAATAGACTTCAGAAATTTTTAAGTTACAACCATCCGTACCTTACTTATCACAAATGTATCACACACATCCAAAGCCACGTGTTGGATGCAGAGTACTCTGCAGACTCATGTAAGGAATAAAAAAAAAAGGAAAAAAGAAGTAACTCATTGAAAATATGTAAAACAGTTTGGAATTGCTCCATAACTGTGCTTTCATGATTCCTTGTCTCTGCTGTAAGTGCTTTAACTCTAGTGTAAAGAAGTCATCTGTTTTTTGAGAATTTTAAGGTTAAATTGATGGTTTGGCAGGAAGAAACAATGTTGGTTAATCCAAGGCTCATGTTCTGCAGCAGGACCAAGGCTACCTTGCAAATAAATACACATTTAACTTGCTCCTGAAGTCCTCCAGCAGTGTAGATCCCAACCTAGCTTGGAATCCTTCTCCCAGGTGTCTTGCTCCCATGTTTAGCCACCCCTCTGATCAGAAAGTTGTCTCCAGTATCTGGGCTAACTCTTTTTTTTTTGTACACTAAGGGAGATTGCCAGTGAACAAAAACCATGCGTGCTGGTCGTTTATAGCCACTGCCCCCATGGCCTCCTGCAGATACACCTAACACAATCCAGAGCCATGGGGCGGGGTCGGGAAGCTGTGGAGTGTTGTCTTGTGTGCAGAAAGCCTCTCTGACCTCCAGCTCCTTTGCATTCCTGCGTTATGTTTTCCTTCCTTTGTGCACGTAGCGCTTTGCGCTTTATTGAGTGAAGAACGGATTTTGAGCGATGGTAAAACCCCACAGCTCCCACTCGCTGGTGTTCCTGGGGTTCTGTTCAGAGCAAATGGGGGCAGCAGAAGGCAGCTCATACCTCGGCTTGTCCCAGCTAGAAGGGACCCACTAGGCCTGGTTTTTGGAAAGTATGTCTTGATCCCTCAGGTTTAGGCAAGTCGCAGGTGAGCGGAGTTCCGTCGTGGTTGAATCTGATGGATTTGGCCCCACTGTTTCCAGGCTGTAGTCCATGGAACAGTTGTCGGTTGTGGAGAGCTGGCTCCCTGCTCAGTGTTTGCTTTCCTTGTTTCCAGCTGCTCCAACACATTAAAAGAGTGTAAAAACATACTAAATATTTCCTAATGTTCCCTCTCCATAAAGACACCTGCTATAACTGGCATGGAGACGTGAATGGCAGAAGTTTTTCATAACGTGTTGAGCCATTGTCCAAACTTTCATATAAAGTGTGCTGATGGATACTCGCAGCTACTTTTGAGTAAAATGAACTTTATTGTTAATGAATTCCATAAATCTGAGACACCTCCACTCTTTTAAGAAGTGTTTGGAAGTGGTTAAATGACTGACACAAAGGTTTGTGGCCTCCTTTTAGAATATTTAAAGCTGAAAGTTGTGCTGTTTGTGTTTCAATAGATAATTTTCCCTGTGGTTTTGCCCCTTTGTTAATTTGTGGAATTTTTTTTCTGTCCTAACTTTTAAAACAGGTATATTGCGTTGAAAATCATGTTTTGCAAGTCGTTATCCTCATTTCATACCTGCTGTTGATTGCCATGTTATTCTGGATTCTCTGAAATGGAAAGCGTAATTGCTGTTGAGGGAATATGAACAGACTGACTTAATCGTAAATGTCAGGCGAAAAAAATGCATAAAAAGTAATTAATTCCTTCAAAGGAGCATTTTAGTTTCCAAAGCTGTATCAGGATGACAAGAACAAAGTGATTCCATCTGGAAACAAATCCTTTTTCCAAATACAATTAATAAAAAGGAGTTGCAGGGCAGTCTGCCGCTGGGCAGGGTTCATTTTGTCTGGACAAAACCCTGCAAAAGTACTTAGCAGTCAGTTTTGAATGTTGGATTCCTGCAGGGTGGAACTCCCTTTGCTGCCCAGCAGGCCAGTGCAGGTCTGAAACATCATTTCAGTTTTACAGACATAACACAGTTCCCCCTGTGGCTTTGTGCTGAGCTGGCGCACTCCAGGGGCTGCCACACATCCAGTTAATTGGGATACTCATGGTAAAATCTCAACTGGCTCAGCAGAAGAGAAGGAACAACCTTTCTAGGCAGTGAGACTGTTCCTGGGGAGAGAAAAAGCTCATCCTTTGTTAGACCAGCTTTCCTAGCTGGAAGGAAGAGTTGAGCATCCAAGAGTTCTGTCTGGACATCCTCCAGTTTCTTCCTCCAGACCTGCACCTGTAATACCCACGGACCATTTGTTTCTGTCTGTGTTACCTTCGGGGTGTGAGATAGGAGACTTCCCATGCTTCAGGAATTAGGAAGTTGCCCTTTGCCATGTGTGAATTTTGAGAGCGTAATGGAACAGACTAAGAAATAAATTACCAGTTTGGAGGGCATTGCTCATGGAGTGCAATGTAATTTTTGTTCAGCTATGGGTAGAACATAATTTACAGATAGATCTTGCTTCAGAGGATGTATTTAGTAGTTTAATGCTGAATAAGGTACAAGAGATTCTCCCGTTTGTCTTTTGCAGAACAGGATTCAATGTGTTCCACTTTAAATTGCTTTTTTATTAGGGTTATTAAAGAGATTCCATAATACAGCCTAAGACAAGAATGCGTTCTTAGGCAGCCATCAAGTCTTGCTTGAAATTTCTGCAATTTTAACTGAAATTATATCCTTCACTGTGTCCATGTAATGCACTTTTCTCTACCAATGGTACATTACTAAAAGCTTAATAAAAATGAACCATCTGCTGAGCACACTGATTAACTGAACATTTACAGCTGAACTGGCACAGACTGAGATACAAAATAAAATATTCCTCAGTCTCGGCAGCATCATCAATAACATCCAGGCTGTCACTGGGTACTGTCCTGAGTAATTCCAATGTAGCTGCAGCATTTTGGCCTCGCACAGAAGAGTTCAGATGCTGCAGATACCTGAAGTGATGGTGCAAGCTCTGAGTGGTGATGAGTGTGTCAGCGCCTGGGCAGGAAGAACTGTACATTCCCGTGGATGCAACTCATTTCAGTGCTGCAATCTGTTCTTTCAGATCCAACTTCAAGCTCCTGGCTGTCAGTGGAAAGCTCTATGCCATTGGTGGCCAGTCCCTTTCCAACGTGGAGTGCTACAACCCGGAAAATGACTGGTGGAATTTCGTGGCTTCCATGCCAAACCCTCTCGCAGAATTCTCAGCTTGTGAATGCAAAGGCAAGATCTACGTTATTGGAGGATACACTGCACGAGGTAACAAGTTTGCTGTTACTTCTTGTTGGTTTTTACCTGATTGTTTCCAAGGCCCAGATAATTTTATCCTGTTTTTCAGGAAAGCTTTTGAATTCATGTAGAAGGCTGCATAATGCTGATTAAAACACACAGAAATAAATTGCTGGTAGAAAATTACCGACAAACAAAACAAAACAAAAAAATAGCTCTGTCAGGGAAGAATCAGGTATTTGTATTTTTTTTCAGAGCCTATGTGGACCTGGGGCTATGTTATTTGGAGAGAAAAAACTGATAGGTACTTCAGCACCCAGCTTAGCCACTACCCCTTTTCTCAGATTTTGATCACACAGTACATAGGGGTCCCAACAGATATACTTTGTTTACTTTTAAATACCTGGTTTAGACTGCCAGAAGGAAAAATGCGTAGAAAATATCTGCCTGCTTTCATATTTCTCATGTATTAATAGATGTCATGGTCTTTTCACTACAGTATTTCAGTGTTTCACAAGCAAATTCAAGCTCTACCTTAATAACTTAATAGAATAATCAAAAGCTGAAGCAAGAATCAACACTTTTAGCTTATTTAATTTCTATACCACATTTTCTGGGGACACTGTACAGTGGGAAGGATTTGAAATTTCATTCTCTTCTGACAATTACTTTTCCTTTATCCAGTGGGCAAACAAGTGCAGTTAAAAAGAGCTCCCATTTGTTCATTCCTTAAGTACATCGTGCTGTTTTTTTGGAGGAAGACCATTTTCTCAGAGCTTTAGAAGTCAATTTTTTAAACATGTCAAATGTTCAGTATTTAACAGGATTTCGTAAGTTTGAATTTGGCCTTTGCCCACTTCAGTTGACCACAGTAGCTTTAAGGGTTTTCTTTCCAGAGAATGGAATTAGAAGACGATCAGCTTTTACAGACAGTGCTGAAAGCAAAGCTAAACTGATGTTAGAACAAGCTGTCCCTTCAAGTGTCTGAGCAGATTTGAGCTCTGAATTATTTTAAAGTTTATAAAAGACACACTGCTATCTCTTATGGTCCTACTGGTTATGAAAACCCTCAAACTCATTTTGTCCAGACCATTCTGAGCCAGAGCCTGGTGGCTTCTCTGAGGAAAATGTGCCTGTGTCTATATGGAGAGCTGCAGTCTCAGTCCTCTGCTCATCCCCACTATGGGATCTTTTGAGGCCACTGTGCTCCCTCATGCCCAGCACGGGGACTCGGAGATGTCTGGCAGGAAACACTTGTCGTGCTGAGAAGTCAGATCCGAAGGGAAACATCCTGTGAGACAGGAGAACGAGGAGTAGGGATTGAAACAGGTTGATGGGAAGTCTTGTCTCTAAAGACCAGAGTTAGCGGTTTGGCATTTTCAGAGAGAGAGAGAGAGAAGAAGTAAGGTGAAAAACCTCTGATCTGGTTAAGAGTGCTACATGATTATGGGAGGACCAGCTTTTCTCCTACACCCTCTGCACTCTGCAAGTTCCTTTGCTGATGGTTGTGCTGTTCTTTCATCAGGTTGCCTACTCCTGGTGTCATAAAGAGGAAGATCACATTGCTGATTCAGATCCCATTCCTTTAAAACTCCTGCACAAGGCATGTGCAGTCAGGATTGCTGCCCTGTGTCAGGCTCCTGACTCAGTACTTGCTACCTGTGGGTTCAGCTGAAGGAGGGTAGTGAGTTACCTCTGGCTTCCTCCACACTCCAGAGGATTGCTGCTGCCCTCCAAACCTCTGTCATTTCCTAGGTCTTTTCCTAAAAGCCTTTTTCGATGGAAATAGGGCAGTAAAACAATATGAAGTTTTGAGCAGTGGATAACTAGCACATTCAGGCTTCTGTTTAAATCCAGGATCACTCAGGACAACAAACACCTGTGCTTGTTATAAATAATTTCCTGAACAAGGGTCTAGAGTCGGTTTTTTTGTGACATCTTGGCTTAGGAGAGGAAGCAGACTCAGAAACCAGAATTGCCACAATTACACTGGTGGTTTTCCTTCTGAATTATGCAGGTGTTACAAAGTGTTAAGGCCTAAAGATGTGAGAAACACTAAGGTTTATTTGCTGGTTTGCCACATTTACTAGGTAAAATACATGCAGCAATTAGTGGGTTTTATTTATGTTATTTTTAGTAAGTTTTGGTATTTCTGTATATATCTCAGTTTTGGTAGATTTTGTGGGCTATTTTTTAAATTTGTGTAGAGCTTTCTCCTGAGACTGCACTTTCCAAAAGATGGCAGGATCTGGAGTTTCCTACTGTAAATTATGATGACACTTCTTGAATAAAGTCCTTCTCCTGAGTTTGCAGCTCTCGCTTTTGAACCTATATCGTAATAGAAATTCCATGTCAGGCACTGTAGTGTTCATTTTTGTATTGTGGGTTTTGTTTTGGGTTTTTTTAGGTTGTTTCAGTGGATAGAAAAGACCCAGGCTGTGGACTGAGCATGTGAGGGCCACGTTGCAATGGACTTCTGTTTCATACACCTCCTCCCAAACAGCACATTTTCCAGGGGACGTTTACTGCTATAGATACTCATAAAACTTAACTGGGACTTCTCCTCCCCTTAATGAGTCAGAGAATGATACGTTGTTTGTAGGCAAAGGTCATCTACATGTAGAGCTGCAGTTTCACAGAGCATTGACATGAAAATAATCAGAGTGCAAATGCTGGAGCAGCACCTCCTTTATCATGCCACTGATGCACTTCATTCCTGACAATCCAGTTATATTTCTGGCTATTTATACCTGTGCCTTTACAGAACTTGTCAGTATTTCCCTGTCTGCTCTTCCCCCTGGGAGCTCACTGGAAGTCATCATGCAGCACAGACTGGTAACATGGAGCAGATTTAATAAAAGACCTGTCTGGAGTCTGCAAACCTGTTCCTGCTTGTCACTTGAGGTTGGATTTGAGCTCAGGTCTCCAGGGAGTGGAACTGAATTTACTGAGTCGTGTGCATTCTGTGATAATTTAGTGAAACCTTGGGCGCAGCCAGGGTCTTCACGGCACTGTAAATCAGGGTGGCATTGTAACAATTTTGTGGAATAACACTACTGCCAACACATGCACCCACTGAGTTGTGGATTATGGAGATGATTTCCACTTCTTTCGGAGCCTCTGCCTGATGGCAGAGCACAGAGTTCCTGGTTCTTAGATGATTTTGAGAATGTGTGTTTCTCTCTTTATAAGGTAGCCCTTCGGTCATCCAGGCCACTTGCTGAAATGTAACCAGCTTTACAAATTTTATTCCATAAAACTTCAATTTTTGGAATGAAATGCGAAGTATCAAAGTTAAGCTTGGATGATAAATCATCGCTTGACAGCCATTAATGAAGCATACTGTCTTAATGATAGTTTGATTCATCTGTGACCACTTCTGGAGAGGAGAATATTGCTCCATTTCCCTTTTTGTAAAAAAATTCTTACGTATCAATCAGAAACAAAATTAAAAGCATATGTTAAAAGGTAGGGATTATTCTGCTAAAATCTGCGTGCCCAGACAATTTACATCATGTAATGTGCCAGAAGTAGCATAATTTTTTTCCCCTGTGCCAAGGAACAGAACGTTCAACGTTTCTTGTCCAGGGCAAAGAGCTGCAGTTGTCAGTGATCATCGTTTCTCCCCTGGCTTGCCCTGCTTGTGCACCGCAGTGTGTGAGCAATCTGCAGTAAAGGCTGGGACACTTTTTAGGGAAGAAAAACGTTCCCCCACGAGTGCCTTTTGATAGAATTATCTGTGAATGTCTCCTTTGTGTTTCAGGCAGGAACATGAGCATCCTGCAGTACTGTCCCACTTCTGATTCCTGGACCAACTTGGAGCTGTGTGACGTGCACGTCCGCAAGCAGCAGATGCTGTCTGTGGAGGAGACCATTTACCTGGTGGGGGGCTGCATCCTCGACCTCGGACCAAACCAGAGATCCAGCCCCAGCGAGGACGTGCTGACTGTGCAGTCCTACAACATTGCCACCAAAGAGTGGCTCTACCTCAATGAGAACTCGTCCAAGTCCGGCCTTAACTTGACTTGCACTCTCCACAACGATGGAGTCTATATCTTGAGTAGGAATATTACTCTGTCTTCCAGCTTGGAGCAGCGTCTCTTCTTGAAGTATAACATCTTTACAGACAGTTGGGAGTCACTGGGGCGCTTCCCAGCCTTTGGACAAAACATTCTGATCTGTTCTATGTATTTGCCTGATCGGCGAGAAGTGTAACAGCACCAGGGTTTTCTTTTCAGTTCCTTAATCGTTCTTTGATGAAATATTTCTCCCTCTGAATAATTCCATTTTGAGAATGTAATGTGGTTGCATAATGCAGGCATAAAATACTGATTCTGTTCTCTAAAAAGATTTCAGAATCCAGTATGAAGAGAAATGCTTCCAGAAACAGTTTCAAGATTTCGATTTAAAAATTTTACTGGTTTGGATTAA
Organism: Rhagologus leucostigma; assembly: GCA_013397725.1. NCBI lineage: Eukaryota > Metazoa > Chordata > Aves > Passeriformes > Rhagologus > Rhagologus leucostigma. Next base: position 22,298 of record VZTD01004601.1, on the reverse strand, counting down.
AATTTCACCAGGTATTGTTTGCGATTTAAGAATAAAATTATTGTGTTGGCAATTGATACAGGAGTTCAAAAGGCAAAACTGTCAGTCTGATTTTATTCTTCGTCTTAGTAGACAGTGTAGAACAAAACATATACATTTTCAAAGTGGAAACAATTCAATAAAGTAAATAATTAGTATAATCAAGACCACAACAGGATTTATTTCTTTCAAAATACAGTTTTTACTCAAGCAATGTTCTGTCAAATGCGCACTGTTTCAAATTGTTTATAGTATCCTATTGTTATCTCTTCCACAGCAGCAAGGGAGATTCTCAAAGGTGCCAGCAATTGGGGTCCCATCAAGAAGAACTTTCTCTGAGTTATTTGTAGTGCAGTGCTTTGCCAGGGACTGGTAGGAATTACCTAGAGGCTACAGTTGCTGATTGGAAAGTAGATGCTCCTTTAATGGAAGTTGCCAGCATTTCTTGCTACTGTTAAGATAGAGGTAAAAAGGCTCTTTATTCAAAGGGTGGAGTTTCCTAATTGTCATAAAGGTTTAAGTTTTAGTTACCTTGTTGTGTTCTGTAGCTCTTAAAACTGAGTTTTAAAGATCAAATTGTAGTTGGCAACAAGCTGCACATTATGAAAATGTCCCTGAGCACATGGAGTGGTGATCCTGCTCCAGGCGCATCCTGGCTGGTAAGACTCCTGTGGGACACCCATGGAAGGCTTGGCTCTTGTCAATGAGTCCCTGACAACGTCCCCCAGAGCAGGGGCACGTAAATGTTGGCTCTTTCTTGTGTCACCAGGAGAGGTTGCCTCAGGTTTGCCACCCAGTGTTGTTCCTCTCTCTAAAGGGCACTGGAAGGGGGGCTCTGTGAGCACTCCCTTGTGGGGATTCTGGAGTGGTTACTCTGGGAGCTTCTCCCAGGTCCTGCCTCTTGCCTGAGAGAGCTGCAGCCATGATTGGCCCCTTTTCTCTGGTAGCTGACAAGCTGACAAAAGCATCTTCTCGAGGTGCCTGCCCAGGTGTGGAATGTGTGTCCTCACAACAAGGAGAGGAAAAGCTTTGGGTCACCATGGGAAGAGCCAGGTTACACATGTGCTAAACACATTGCAGGGATGCGGGTTCTGCTCCAGCCGTGTCTCCACATGGTAAGATGAGATTTAAAGCAACTGAACACATTCCTAAGGTGTGGAGATGTCTTTTTGTTTCTTCATTAGAATTCAGGAGTCTGAATCTTCTTTTGAAGACAGGTGCCTGTTGTACAGAGGAGGAGGCAGCAATGGTTCCCTCAAGGTCCTTGTAGCTCCTTGCTTTTCCATGGTTTTGAATGAAATCAGTCCTTGCTAAAGGATTATCAGCCTTAAAGTGCCTTGCCATTACTGCTCACACATTAATCTTGGTGCTTCCAATCACCTCTAGCAACCCAAACAGAAAACCCCGGGAAACTTCTCCAGAATGAGGGCATTTGTGTTTGAATGTTTTTAGGATGAAAGCAACCATGACACAAGGTGTTTTGGATGTCTAAGATTTACCTTTTTGGGTGGAACTTTTGCAGCCTGGTGGAGAATGTCATACCTCAACCCAGTCTGGTGCCTGCCACTCAACTCTGTATGACTTTAATTAGCTAAGTCCATGTTGATGTGTGTTCATTTCCTTTGAAAACATTGTGCAGCTGCTGTGTTTTGACAGCAGTATCAGACCACGAAATTGCTCCTTTGCAATGGAGCAATAAGGTAACTTTCATGAGATGCTTCTTTCGGAAGTGTTTCAGAGTAAATACAAGCAGGGTACCATTGCCTGGTGTTAAATTATCTCGGTCACATTATGCTACTTGCTTTCCTAAATTTCTTTTCAGTTCCAGATTCGGTACCCTACAATCAGCTGTGACCAGTATTGGTGGAGGGAATCACATCCGAGTTGCAGCATTCTCTTTCATAGCAAATTAGCCAAGAAAACCCATCACTCCTGGGTTTGCAGTGGGGTGTATCAAATCAAGTCCTTTCAAATCCATTAATTTCTTAGTGCAGTCATAATTCCAAAAACTGTGGCATTATCTTCTAGGTGTGATTACTCTTTTTCAGAAGAGGCCTTTCCATACTGGGTTTATCTTGATTTCAACTTCCAGTGATCAAGTGACCACCTTGAAAACCTGGAAAACCTGCTCAAATGCAGAAGACAAAGATGTGTCTGACTGTAAATACAGTCAGACCCTTTTGTCAGTCCATGGTGTAGATGCCTCCTACAGTGACATCTAACAGTACTGCAGTCACAAATCAAAACTGGTGTTTCATTTAGTGGTAGCATTAATTAGTGTAATAATCTAAATGTACTGCATTACTACAGGCTGAAATAAAAATAAATGCTTTTTTTTAAACAAAATCCTTTCCAGAAAAGTATGCAATGTGTGTGGCCCCATACCTCAGGAAAGAAACCAAACACTGTAATGACTGTCTCGTGCCCTGTTCATTTTCTTTCTATCAGTTTTATACTTCGTATTCACTTTTTATATTTTGGGGCAAGGAAAAGTGTCTGAGAGCCACTAACAGAATAATTAAAACACTGCTTTTTTTAGCCAGTGGAAATGTTGTTCCGTCATCCAGTGTGCTCTCCTTTCTCTGGTGGTGGGAGGAAAAAGGCCCTTAATTTTAGAAACAGCCAAAGAGTCCTTGCAGTCTGATCAACTGGAAATTCCTGTGTTGTCCTCAAGTTGCTCCTAACTTACCATGTGGGCTTGGAGAGATCATTCCAGCTCCTGGCATCTTCATCCCCAAAAGTGACATGTCGGTAGGAACGTTGATCTTGTGGGAGCACCAGGTTTGTCTGGTATGTAGTGTTTGAAAGAGTTCCTGAGCATGTGAAGGACGTTTGTCCTCAGTGCTATAACTGCTTCTTTGGCTATTCAGACTGTTTCAGTAAGTGCTAATTACCTCAACAAGTGCTAATTACCTCAACCTCTGCTAATTACCTGTATTTTGAACTGATGGCTGTTTCCAGCCTGTTTCTTTCCTTCCGTCTTTCTTTTTTTCTATTTGGTCACCCAACAATCTGTAGTTCATCTAAGTTTCCTGGTCTTGGTTTTCCCCAAGTCTGTATCCAAATTCCAAACCACTGCTTTCCTGCTGTGTGTGGGTTATCCAGTGCTTCTGTATCCACTATTTATCTTCTCTGCCTCATGGACCGATTCCCCTTGATACTGACCAGCAAAAGCTGACTATGATAGAGGATGATCCTGAGTTGAAAGTAAGAAGAGCCCCCAAAGTCCTGAGGGAGGAGTAAAAGGAAAACTCTGGGAACTCAGTCCCTTCTCATAAAATGCAGAAGCATTTAAGAAGGTTGCTCACATCAAGGCTAAGAGAGAGCATAAAAGTTTCTTCCTTTCCGGGAATGGTTTGTGGTTTTCAATGTGAAATAAGAGTTGTGTGGGGCTTAACTTTAATCTCTCTGGCTGCTTTCCATGAGTTTCCCTTTCTGCCCTGTCGGCTGACCTCTCTTGAGCTTAATATCTGGGTTTTACATTCTTTGAGGATTTTGCCTTTCTACTTCAGTGTCCAGCCCATTTTGCTGAAATCATATGGTAGCAGTTTGTTGGTCTCTTCTGTGTGTTGCTCTCCTTTTCACACTCATCTGTGTCTGTCTATCACAAAATAGTTTGTAATTGACATGTAACCTTTTCATTTAGTCAATTTTGAGGTCTGGGGAGAGAAACCTACGAAGCTACAAATGTTCAGTTTCCTTTCATCCTCCTTTCAGTGAGAAACGATGCTGTAGGCACTCAGTTTGTGGGAATTGGTCTGTGTCAGTGACAGGATAGAGAACGGAGGACACAGAGTGCAGTGACAACATCTAGCAAATAACATGCTCGAAGCCCCCCACATGCAGAAATTACTCCTCCCTGCCATCCCTGTGAGGTAAGTTACTCTCTGTAAATGGTGTTAAACCAGAGACACCCTTGGAACAGCTGTTGGCAAGACCAGTGAATTTATAGGTGTTCATCAAGAGCTCTCCTCAGAGGGCAGAAGCCGTCAGAGTGTACGGTTCTATTGATTTTGCACTTAGAGCAGTGACCAAAGGGTGGCTCCCCAGCCCCACAGTAAGGCTTAGGAACCAGAGCTGATGCTCTCAGACAGAAAATTTAAACCTCTTTACTGCCATTCTCGGACTGTGATTTCTGTCTAACGAACTTTGAGCCTAGTTTAGTGCAGCCTCTGGGTTGTTTTTTTTTCTTCCTCAGAAGGAGAATGGAGTTTGGAAAAGGAGTCTGGATTTTGTGAACTGATAGGGATCATGCATTCATAGATTTAAAATTACTCTCTCAATTATACATGCTGTATGGATTTTTTTTCTAAAAGCAGTGACATTACCAGTAAACACATGCTGTTATGTCCAGTGAATATCAGTATTTTCTAAAGTAAGATTCTGTTTCTTTATTGCAATTAGAAGAGTAAAACAGGAATCATTGCAATTACTGTACTTCCCTAGTGGAAGGCAGATTGTGGAGGATCCATTTTTAGAGCACCCAGTTATATGATGTGCTGCACATCTTCAACCCATGTATACTTCAGGAGGAGAGAAAGACACTCGGCACCTGAGCAAAGATCTTTCCTGTTTGTTGGTACTTAGACCATTCTTTAAGATTGAGCAGTGAACACAAACGCTCTGAATCATCCTTCCCTCACTCCATTTTTCAGTTGAAATTTATGATTACTTGCTCAGTTGATTTTCCACTCTCTGATATCTTCCAGATGTATTTAAGGGTGTGTCTTGTGATAAGACACCATTTGTAACTAATTTTCAGCATCTTCAAAATTACTTACTCTATAAACTTTTTGGTTTGGTTTTATTAGTCATGCTTTTTAAAATGATTTTGTAGAATTTTGAGGACTTTCTTGTACTTAGTACTGACAATAGAAGGGATTTCAACAGTGTAAGGGTAGGGAAATATCTGTAGCTTTTCAAGGACACAACTTCAGCTGTGCAAGGTCTGAAATGTAAAAAGTGTCATTACTTCATTTCCTTTGAAACTTAGTCTAATTTACAATTAACTAATTCAATTGTGTTAATTTACTAATTTCAAGTTTTACACCATTCACTGAGGTTAAAACACTTGCAGTTGAACAGTGGGAGCTGATGTTACAAGGGCTCTGTGTTCATCTTTGGATATTGTTGTTACAATTTGCTTTTTCTGCTGGGGCTGTTATAATCGTCTGGTATCCCACTGAATGACTTTTTACTTGGTTGTAAGGGAAGTTTTGCCCTCTTACAGGTAGGGCCTTGATTTATTATGAAGATCAGAGCTGTGTAATTTGAGAATGTGTGTTTTGCAGTGGTAAATTACTGATTGATGATAACTGCAGTGAAGCCCATAAAAACATGATTTTGGGTGGTAGGGGTGGAGATAAAGCTAGGAAAGAGATGCTTAGTGACAGCCACTCTAACCTCCAGGCATAAGCAATTTTCAACTGCAGAATCAGGCAGAAATGGTTTTAAAATAACTCCTTTTTCCCTCTTCCCATCTCTCCCACTGCAACTCAAACCCTTTCAGCCACAGTAATTTGTGGCAAGGCATCTGTGTACTTGGAAGAGAATGTTGGTGGTGAGGTAGGATTGCACTGCTTGTGCAGGTGATCCCTTATCAGAACTGCTGCTTGGCAGGCCAAGAAACCTTCCTGCAGCTTTCCTGGAGGACAGTGATGGCTCTTTAATGACATGTTATCTGCTAACGTGTATGTGATGATAGGTGAGGCAGGGAGAGGAGTCACAGAAGCGCTGTTCTGTACCTGATAAAAAATGCACAATAGCCTTGGAGAAAAGCTTTTTCTTTTTCTTTTTTTTTTTAATAGGGCCTGATCCAAAGCCCTTTGATGTTAATAAAAAGAAGCAGCTTGGAATGAGGCACATGTTTCAGTGAATTAGATAATTCTGAAAGAACCCAAAGGGATGTTAGCTGTACAGCTGGCTGATGAAAGAAGAGGCATAGGCTTGGAGAGCCTTGGTATGGTATGATCTCTGATATGCCCCATCTGTGGTTTTTGAACTTCACTGTGAAGTTGTCCATCTCTGTTAACACAAGGCTATCAAATATACTGGCTCTGAAAAAATCAGGAGAATGATGTTTTCCTAGGAATATCTGGGGAGAAGGTGAACATCTCTACAGTTATGCTGGTGGGGAGTCACTGAGAAAACATTGCTCTCATACTTCTGACTCTGACCGGGAAAGCACTTCTGGGTTTCCTTGTACCAAGAAATATGATGTGTGAGGTTGAAATATTTTACTTTATATCCTGGTGCTGTGAGATTTCTATTTGTTTGTTTGTTTGCTTGCACAATAGCATCTCAGAAAAAAACCCAAACAAAACAACAACAGAAACACACACAAAAACAAACAACAACAACAAAAAAAAAAACACCAAAAAAACAAACCAACAAAAAAAACCCAAACCAAAAAAAAACAAAACCCAAAAAAACCCCACCAAACAAACACTTGTATCCAGGCATTGGATCATTCTCTCCCAAGCTGTAATAATGCCTTAGCCAACAAAATGGCCTGAGTATGGTCATGTGGGACTGACAGGCATCATCGCTGTTTTACTGTCAATATATACAAGTACAAAAGATTTATTTGTACAAGGAGTATTGGCTGGTATTCCATGCAAGGTGAAACAGCTCCAGGAACTTTCTGAAAACAAAACACCTCAAGGTGGTTTCCCTCTATAGGAAAGATAAGGGTGTGTCCCACACAGGGATTTGAAATCCTTGAGGAAGAGGGTAGACTTAAACGCAAATCTCCTGTGCCTTGGCAAATCTCCCAGTAAACATAATCCCTTCTCTTTTCAGTTTGTATGGGTAACTAGTTTTTGTTATTTGCTTAAGCCAAGAAAAAAAACAAAACCAAAACCAAAAGAAACCAAACCAGAACCAAACCAACCAAAAAACCAATTCTCAGGCTTTATGTGGGATAATTAATTCATATTTTTTTTCAGAAAATAAAATATTTACCCCACAATGTCTACACATCAAACATCTATATAAACACACCAAAATCAGGGTGTTCAAGCCTCTATTTCCTATATATTAATTCCCTTGCTTTTTCTTTAGATCTGTTTCAGCTACTGGAGCATTGAAATTAACATTGAAATTAATGTTGTTCCTGCTGCGTCCTCTGAGTATTTGTAAACCAGCTCGTTAAACAGGAGTGCCTGTCTGTCCATCAGCCTGGAATAATAGTACCTGTCTGAGGGGAGCTGGGCAGGGCTTTTCTGGCAGGGTGGTTTCGCTGGGAAGTTGGTCCCAGTGGGCTGAGCCAGCTGTTCAAGACTGGCTGTAAAGGCTGACTGTCACTTTGAGGAGTGAGGGTTGATAAGTGTGGCCATAATGCCCGGAGAACATCCCCTTTCCAAGCAGCATAATTTAATAGCAACTCTGAAATTGTTTCCTTCTGAATTTTTGTTGATCCGTCCACCCTCCAACACCCTCAAATCAAGGAGATTTTCTTCTGCCAGCTGCGTTGCATAAAAAGTTCCACTCTCTCTGTGGCCCCTGAAGTCCAAAGTAAACACACAGGAACATAAACCCGTTCACCCCTTCTGGGCCCAGCACTCAGCAGCCTCCTCACCCCTCCAGTGATCAATAAAAGTCAGAAAGGAAAAAAACAACAGCAAATACTTCCATCCCACTTGGTATCAGAGACCCAGCAAGAAAAAATCACTCCTTTTCTGCCAGGCTTTCTTTGCCAAAGGCAGACTTTACTTGGGAATAGTCATCCTTGGCTCCAGGCCCCTCAGTCAGTCGCCATAAATAGCTGGAAATTCAACCTGTCAAGCTGTTCCCTGCCAGTCTAACACCTACTTCCTTCAGGTGCCACAGGGTGGGACATATTAGGAACTCAGCAGCCCATTAATTCTTTCCTGGTTTCTGTGGGAGGTCTTCACAGAAGTTCAAGATTTTCTTCAGAGGCAGAAAATTTGGGATTTGAATTATACCCTCTGTAGCAAGCATGGATCATATATATTAATGCTAAAATCTGCCAGTCTTTTTGTCAGGATTAAAATGCACTCGTGCTTTAAAAGTGAATGAAAGCAATGGTCAGGAAAATGTGGTGCAATGAGAAAGTGAGTTGAGGTGCAGAGTACCCTGTAATTTTAGTGTTCACGGGTAAGTACAGCAATGGCAACATAGGACAAAAGGGGAAAAGATTTTTTATGATGGTCTGTAATGCCTTAAACATTGGGGCATTAAATTTCAGGCTTTTCAGAATGGACTCTAATTCAAAAGTTCAGTGCTTAAGTGCTTTCTGAAGTGTTTCTAATTAAGCATCTAGAAGGTCTAGTCAATCACTCTGAGCTGTTTGTGTAAATTTTACTAAGCAGCTTTCTGTATCTTCCTCTTTTGAATGCTCTGCAACTTTGAAAGCACTGTTTGCTCAGTGGAACAAATGAAATTTGGTTGGCTTCCCTCAAGCCATGTTATCTGGACAGAAATAGTGCCTCACTTCCAGTGTGGAAGTGCAGTTCTTCCAGTTCAAATCTCCGCAGTTTTTGTGCAATGCATTCCAGATAAGAAATTGCAAATATATTTTATTTGTCCTGTCCATTGAAAGCTATTGAGCAGTGATCAGCAAACAGGAATCGTGTGACGCAGGAGAACCACGCAGTGGGGTTTATTTAAGCATGAAGTGTAGCAACAGAGGAAGTGCATGTTCAAAGGAGGAGAGACAGAGAAACAAAAGTACTTGGAAATAAAGGGTTCTGTATCTTTACAACAAAGTGATAACCTGGGTTTGGATGCACACTGCTTTTGTGCAGGTGTCTGTCCACCATCTGCCCACTTTTGTACTTCCTTTAAGCCAGAGTTTGTTTTTTCCAATGCTGAGAGACATCTTCTCATTTTGCACCCTTTCATTTCCGCTCCCATCTCCTGTATGTTGTAGATGATTTTGGGAAGAGGGAGCGGCCTTGCACATCTCTCTGTCCATTGCTTTCTGACAGCAGTAGCTGCTAAGGAATATTTAGGACCCAAAGTTATTTACTGCACCTTTTACATTATTCACTTAAAACTGCCTTTCTGTTGGAAGTAATGATCTATCAATTTTTGTCTCAAATCTGCAGAACAAATACCAGTTTTCATGTCATGTTGTGACGTTGATGGAATCCCACAAGGGCCAACAACTGTGAAAATTATTTAGTTGATAGTTTCCTACAAAGACCTGGTAGAATATTGCATAGCACTTTTTTGGTGATTTCAGAAAAACCGCTTCCCAGGCCAAATTTGCCATCATGGATCTCCATGGTTTGCAGGTGATCTATATGAAAAAGGAGCCAGTGGGGAATGCTCAGAGCAGAAGTCTTAGGCTGAATCCTACTGATTTGCACCAGAGTGGATTTTTACATAAGTAAGAGGTGGCTGGATAGGGGAGGAAAAGGTGTGTAGCCTTTCCTAGAACTCTGTCAGGGTTTCACAGTGGACTTGTTCCAGGTAGTTTAATCTGTTCTGGGTTAAGTGGGTTGTGTTGCCTTCAGAGGTCTTTGGTATGAAGAAATGTTCCTCAACAGGCTCAGATTAAAATTAATCTCCCTTGGTGGAACTTCACAGCCAGTGAAATTAGGAGTGAAAACCCCCTTTCCTGCATGTGTTTGAACCAGCTCTGTTTGGCCATGGCACCAGGGCACCCTTTGTGCCAGTCAGTGACACCTTCAGCTGCTCATCTGGTGAGAACCTGCAGGGACCTTGTGGTTCCACTGCTTTGGGTCTGTGTTTGTGTATAAATGAGTCTGTGCACGCGATCATCCTGGCTCCAAAAATCTTCCTGTCACAGTTACCTCTGCAAAGCTTTTCCTTCAACTTTAAGGGAAATTTTATCTAGAAGAGATTCATTTCCAGATGGTCCCTCTCACTCGAGATGATTTTGAGTGCCTAACACTTCCAGCACATAAAAACCACAGAGTTAAAATAATCTTATCATTTGAAACATAAAAATTTATACATTCTCAAGTTTTACATGGATCTACGCCCTAGGTAAGACGGATTTAATGACTTCTTAATGATCTACATGCTCTGTCCTAAACTTGCAATTCCAAATACGATTTTAACACAACTCCCATTTGTCACATGCTATAAAAGTGTCATACTTTGCATTGTTCAAGAACATTTCCAAAAGTAAACTCATATACCTAGGATAAATCCAATGCACTTATTCCACAGCTTTAGTTCACTGCTTTTGTGAAGCATACCATGCATTCTATAAACATTTATCCTATAATACAGTTCCTTTAGTAAATATTTAAGTAGCTATCTAACCTATTCCAGCACAGATGCAGACTTCCCCACGATGGGAGGAAGAAAATGTTGCTAGGGGTTGCTATACTAGATGCTATACCAAGTGCACAGCCTGCTTTTGCAACAGCAGTGCATCTGTTATCTAGAATAAATACATGGATTTGACTCTGAAAAGATTATTTGTATTAAGTAAAAAGCTTCCATGAGTGGAGGCTTATTATAATTGTATCTTTTTGCAGCCGTTGATCATGATGGAAATCTCTTTTCTTAGGCTTTTCAGTACCGGTGATAATTCACTGTTCGAGGGGAGAGAGCTGACTAGAACACACTAGTGGGATTGGAAGGGGTATGATCTCTCAAATCCGTATTCCCAGATTACTGGCATTTTTGGCATTTGTGTTAGCCATGTTGTGAGTGTATCCTGGGTTTAACTGGATGTCTCTTTTCCCTGTGCTACGCCTCCATTTCACCTCGAACGTGTAAATCCAAAACTCTTATTTTCCTCAACTCAGGATATGTATTGCATGAAACATGTTTATTGCTGCACTATACAGCCTTCAAAGGAAATCCAGAGAGGGTCAGCTCTTGTTAGCTGTGGAAGATGGGAGATTGACTTTGCTTTCCCCTGTAGTCAAAATATTCCAGAGCCTTGAGATCCTTTACAAAAATATGATGGGTTTGCCTGAAGTTTTATCATGATGTCATTACGGGCTTGCAATAACAGCGCTCCAGTAAGACACAATAATAACACACACACGGTCACACTCTGTTTAACTTTCAGTTTATTCTGCTTTTTGCCTCCAGCACTACTCCTGTCTGATGCTGTGTGATTTGAAAGCATTCCCAACGGGCCAGGAGCAAAGCTCCCGGCTCTGGCATCTCTGACATGCTCTGTTCCCTTGCTGGCAGAGCCTCTTTAATGTGAAGCTAATCACTTTCTTTTGAACTGTTTATGGCAACAAATTGGATGTGAAATAATAAACATTGGCAGCTCTTTTCAATATTAAAGGTATCCCAGAGCTGGCATGAGGTCCTATCAGTTTCTTGAAGACAGACTTTTCTGTGTAACTTTTTAAAGCATTTTGTGTGTCAGTGAGCACGTTGAGAAATTCTCGTGGCATCTTCCAGGACTCCCATGCTCCTTTATGCATTAAAGGCCATAAGAAGCTTTGCTTTATTTTTTTTCAAATCTGGAAAAACTTTCAAAAAAGAAAAAAAGATAAAAATGCCACCAGTTTGACTAATTATTTGATATCTGGTTAACTGGGGCAACACAGGAAAAGCATCTTCGTTTTCTTGCTTCGATTTTGGAAGTGATTATTCCTCTCCATTTGCTTCCGCCATGGTTATGGAAATTTACTCTTAACCTACCCCCACACAAGCCCACTCTGATACAGTATGAAGAGCACTATCAATGCCTAATGAATTTAAATAAAACAAAGTTGGTGTTATTATTTTAAAGTAAAAGTTTGGACTTTTAAGCAGCTCAAAGGGCTTGCCTACCCTAGAAAGCTCTGTGGTGCTTAAACAGCTGGAGAACGTGGTTATTTCCAGGTTATTTCTTCCTTTTGCCTCCTAACTCACGTTTTCACAGTTTCTTCTTGAAAACGATAATTAAAATAAGTTGTAGTGAACCTGTGATGTTGTTTGGCAGAATTTTACTTTTGGTGTGCAAGCAAACGTTTTAAAGCAGGCAAATACTGTCTCACAGGGGATTTTAGTTGGCTAAAGGTTATGTTAAATATCAGTTTGGAAGTGTGCCCCAAATTCTAATCTCCTCCTTACTACTTGGGAGATACTTTTTTTTCCTCACTATCATTTTTAACACATTTCAAATCATTCCCAAATCCAGATAATACAAGAGAATTTAGGATAACTGCACAAACAGTACATCCTGCAATGACTGATTAAAGATTTTAACCTTGAGGTATGAAGGCTTTGAGGTTCTGTTCTTATGGATGTAAGGATAGACTTCATTTTCATAGAAGCACAGGCTCCTTTCTATTTTGCTGCTTCTGTGTCTCTGGGACAGTGGCACACACAGAAAAAGACTGATGAGCAGATGAAAACGATGAAGAACGGTGAATACAAAAGTGAAAGGTGTCCCCAGCCAGCCCGTGATGACTGGCAGGGTGTTCTGCTCCAGTTGTGCCATGGATTTGCTATGAGTAGCTGCTGACCAAACCACAGCAGCATTGAGACATGACTCATGCCGTGAGTGGCTTTTATGGGAGCCCAGTAGCTTTCGCAATGACTCTGGCTGTCCCACACAGCAAGAAGGGTGATGTATGGCAAGAGGAGTAACACGGAGAGGCAGAATTATCAGTCCCTGGACCTCTGAGGATTTGCAATGATAACTGGGGTTGTGAGAAGTGAGCTGGCTTGTGCTCCCTGATCCTGCCACAGAGAAGGAGAGCAGGAGGATGCACAAGGAGCTTCATGGGCTGAGATTATTCTTTCTGTGTTGTGGGAAGCCACAGCTGTGAACAAGATTTTGCCGTAGCTATTGCATGGCTGCTTCCAAGTCATCCCTGAGCACAGCCTGTGGTCCAACAGGGTCAGGATGCTGGTGGCAATCCTGGGCTGTGGCACTCAGCAGCACTCTGTGCTACTTGGTTATGCCCAAAAATCTCTTACGTAGCCAGGCTATAAACCCAGCCAGAGAATCTAGACAGTGACTGCCAAGAAAAAGCACCCTGTGAAGGGGCTGCTGATTGGAAAGGTAATTGGTTTTGTCTGAGGTTGTAGCTCTTTGGGATAAAGTCTGGCAGGAAAACTGGCTCGAAGTTTTTCCCTTCTCTCTTTTTCCACTTTACCACTCTTCTATACCCATTCTGTGGTGTCCTGACCCACTCAGTTGTGTGCCATTCATGCAGCCAAGCCTGGCAGCTGGAGTGCAGGCTTTCTTAATGCTCTGCAGGTACAAAACCCCACAATAATGAAATAAGATAGGTGGCATTTTCTCATGGCTCCCCATTCAGTACATAATGGGAACCTACAAGAAAATCAGAGAGGACCTTTTTGTAAGGACATGTAGTGATGGGACAAAGAATAATTCCTTTAAACTGAAAGAGATTTAGAAGTTTAGACTAGATATTGGGAGGAAATTCTTTATTGTGAGGGTGATGAGGCCCTGGCACAGGTTGCCCAGAGAAGCTGTGGCTGCCCCATCCCTGGAAGTGTCCAAGGCCAGGTTGGATGAGGCTCTGAGCAACCTGGGATAGTGGAAGGTGTCCCTGCCCATGGCAGTGGTTGGGAACTGGATGATCTGTGATGGTCCCTTCCAACCCAAGCCATTCTGTGATACCCAGACATTTGGACATCTTTGCCCTACCTTCCATCTGCTCCTGCCCCACGTCTCAGGGTCCCTCCAGTCTCTTGGCAAACCTTCTGCTGGCAAACCCTTTCTGTTTCTCACCCCACGCAGCAGAAGCAGGATGTGTTCCTGCTGTCTGGTCCTGAGGGCTGGCATCCAGATTCCCAAACTGCAGTGTGGGCTCCAGCCCCAGCAGAGCCAGTGTGAGGGATGAGGAGGGACAGGTTGTGAGTTGGGTATCGAGGGTACCATGGACTTACCCAGGTAAAACCTCGGTATTTCCACGGTGAAAGTCCTGCTTTGTCCCACTGGCTTGAGTAGGGCAGCTCCCGTGGGCAGCGCTGGGGCAGGTGAGGGTCCTGCTCCGTGTGCCACCCACTGCTCGATTCAATTGCCTGGTTCACAGCGTCCTGTTTTTCTCACTCCAGCTTTCCACCTCCAGTTTTATGCTTTCTCTGAAGGCAGCACCGCAGTCTGCCCCACACATTTCCAGGTTTATTCCTGGTTGCAGTTGGTCTCACCAAGTAGGAAAGTATGAATTTGCAACCTTGTGGTTATTTTTATATAAGAATGTCTTAATACATGGTGGATGTTTGAGTCTAGCTTTCGATGTTTTTCAAACGGTGTCTGTATTTTGATTTTTAATTTGCCTCTGAGCAAGACTGTCTACAAACACTGGCCAAATCTGCCTATCTTGGACCTGGAAGGGGTCCCTGGAGAAAGTATTTCAAGTCATTTATTCAGCACTGGCTGCTTTTACATTTGGCTTGAAGTCTGACAACTTTCCACCAGACCTGCAGCATAGTAAAGCACATCCTCTCTGTGACAGCAGGAGAGCCAAGGAACTAGCAGGTTGCAGGAGTGAATGCTATAAAACAGATGTTATTAGTGGGCTTCACCAAGGGTGGGAGGCTGAGTACAGTAGCCCTATTACAGCCTCCAAGGTGGGCCACGAGATTGCTGTCTTATGAGCAAGCTGTGCCTGCAGTATTTGGCTCGGCATCGCATCCTGAAAATTCCAGTGCTGAGAAGCACTTTTGCGCTGTGAGTAAACTGTAAGCTAGATTTGAAAGGAAAGATTTTGATTAAAATCAGCATTTCAGAGCCTTCGGCTGGCAGCTGGTGTGGTGTTAAGGATGGACATCGTTGGAGACTCCTGTGGTAAAGAGGCCCCATGTCTGAGTGTTTAAAACCGTGTTCCATCCAGTTGTGATGGTGGTTTTTAACAGTCAGAGGAAAAAAAATATTGCTGTATATTTACACATAGGGACAGATTCTGCTCCCCTTAAAACCCATGGCAGAGTTCCCGTTGATTTCCATGGGTGCCTGCCTCAAAATGTTTGAACAGTAAATATATTCTTCTGGGTGGGAAACCAGGATAGAAATCCCTCTCACAGCCTGCTCCCAGCACTGCAAATGTCAGGGTTTTTCAGCGCTAGGCTCAGAAACGCTACTTCTAATTTTAAAATCCTTTTAAACTTTAACAACCAGATGTGGCCGTACTTCAGAGCTGTCAATCAGAATCAACAGCCAGCATTATATTAGTCTGTATTTCTTCTATTCCCCCTGTAGGTAGAATTATTTCATTGATATGAATATCAAATAAATCAGAGTAATTGAGAAATTTAGTATCAGGTACAAGCATTTGCTCCCTGAGTACTTTTAATAATAAATCTTTTTAATAATAAAGCTTTAGCTCCATTGACACTAGACAAGCTGATCTGCTATGGTATAGATTTTTTTAGTTCTATTGCTTATGGTATATATGCATTTCCCAAAGGATGTGCATGGCTGTGGGCATGTATTTTTTGCATTTCTCTCCATCTCTATCTTGATTGAAAGCTTTAGAAGTTCAAAGTCATTTTAGATTTTTAGGGATACAGCATACAAAATTTATAAAAAACTACTTGTATAAAAAAATCCCTATCTTCTTCCCAGAAATCTGAGACAAAAGCCTCTCTTCAATGTCTCTGAAAGCTCCTTTAATGCAGAGCATTTCCTCATAAAACAGCTGGCCTTGTTTTAAACCTGTAATCTATATGTAGATTTCTGTTTCCGATAGTTTTCAGAGTCAACTCAAATTATGCAGAGCCAAAACTTCTGGCAAATTGCTGTCAACCGGTATCAACATTTGCATCAACAACACTTGGTATCAGTAGATGGAGGATCTACATCCTGGCTTTGGAAATTGTGGTTCAATGGGCTATTCACTGTCCTGACCACTGAAGTCTGCTCCTCTCTATCACTCAGTGCTTCACAAGGACACAACTGCACGATGGAGAACCTGCATATCCTAAAATTCTGGGTCTGAATAAGCTGTAGATTCCATCTGTGTTCTGAAATAGGCAGTAAGAGGCCACAATAACTGTCTAGAAAGGAAGGAGGAATAGATGAGCAACAATCCTTGATTACCATGGTAATCAGAGGGAAAAAAAAAGGAAAAGAGAGAGAGAGAAGAATAAAGAAGACATTAAAAGAGATTAAAAAAGCAGAAAAATTAAAGGAAAATATAGAAAGCAAGTAACCAGTTCAGCTGACATATCTATGCTTTTAACACCACTCAGGTATCTTAAGCCACACACAGCTGGTGGTAAATGGCACCAACTTGGAAAAGTTAACCTTGGAAATAGTTTTGGAAGTGCTCCTCACTCCTCTTTTTTTTGTGCTAATGGAGTACAAAACAAAGTTTAATGCCCTTGCAGGCATTCTTAAGTAGCCCATGCCTATTACTTAGAGAGTAAAAAACCCCTCATCATCAGTTTCTCTGCAATTCTTGTGTTTTTACAGTGAAATGGTGATGTAAAGAAAGAACTCACCTACTTTGCAGTGCATAAGCAATGACCTGCTAAATATGCACTTTGTGTCGGAGATGGCTCTTTTCACAATCCCACTCGTAAGAGCAGCGTCTTCAAATGTTTCTCAATCATTTGCAGAGTCACAGTCCAATTTTCGTCCATCAGTAACTGCATGCAGTCAGTAAAAATAACAAGATAATCTAGAAGGAAGAAAAGCTCACATTTAATTCCTTACTTTGGCACAAATTACTCACTAGTCAGAATTTTTGAATCTCTTCACCTTTCTGAGGTAAATAAATTGAGTGCCATGCCTCTTAATATGTATGGGGCTTTCATATAAGATGTTAAAAACTGCATTGTGTAGATAATAGATCCATTGATGAGGGACCAGGCTGGGAATTGGCTGAGCTGGGTTCTCTCTGTGAGTGGCTGTGTGGGGTTAAGGAAAGCGCTGAGCTGGGAGCCCCCATTTGTGACAGCCCCTGTCCCAGTAAACACTTGAGGGTGGAGAGTTTAAATCACCACACAGGGAGGGTGCCCATGGCTGGGAGACCTCCTGTATCACGTACATGGAAAGACAGGACTTTGAGGGGTTGTTTGGTTGCTTGTTTTTCCCCTCAACCCTCCTTTCCTCTGCTGTGCAGTGTCTGGGGGTGTTGGAAATACACTGTTTTTCAGTGATGTCTCATCAGTGTGCTGGACCAGTGTCCTAATGTCCTTTTTACTGTGGGTGGTGGCAGCTTGGTGTGAAAACCCCTGAGGTGGCAATCAGAACACCAATGTGGAGCAGTCTGTTGCTGTTTTGTTACTGGTTGGCAATTCGATAGCTAAAAAAAAAAAATGGTATGTGTTAAGCTACACAAATAGTGGAGTCTTGGGTTAGTTGTGACACTGAAAATGTGACCCTGTTTTAGGTCTGCCTGAAATGTTCTACTGTTACCTTCTTTTTCTCAAATCCTACTTTTTTTAAAAAAAAGTGAAAAATACAACTTTGAAATGTTTCAACCAGCGTCAGTGCAACACATTTCAGTGTTCCTACATTTTAATCTTTTTTAGTCAAAAGGGATTGTGAAATTCAGCAGAACTTCATGAATGGTTTCAGCTTCTCAGAACTACATAGTTCTGTGGATAAGCTACTTGCCAAACAAGCAAAGAAATCAATTGACTCAGTTCTATTTATAAACAAAAACTTTAAGAATTCATCATTGTTTCACGAAGCTGATTTTGCAGACCTGTCTCTTACAGAATAAATTGGATTAATTTTCCATCTTGTAGTGTGTCTGTCCAAAATAACAACCCCAGGAACGGTGGCTGTTTCCCATAGTTTGGTATTTGTTTTCAGCTGTGACTGTGACCCATTGTGCTGTTTGTTGTCTTTGTTGACTGGGACGTTTTCCAGACTTCTGGATGGTCCTTCCTGAGTGAGAGAGCTTCACACTTGTGTAACATAGGTGCAGGTTTTTCTTCCTTGTGTTTCTTTCTCAAACATTTAACTTCCCTGGCTGTGCCCACAAAATGGCCACAATGCTGCAAGGTCACCAGGAGCACTAAAAAAACACTCTCCTAGGGAAAGGCAATTGGATTAATACTATGGATTAGAATATATTTGTGCTTGACTGATTTTCCAATATCTTCATTAACACTGTTGTTGATAACATGGCTTTTAATAGCTTTTATAACTACAAATGTAGCAAGGAATGAAGCAAATAGGTCATTAATCCCTTAAAAGTACAATTTAATGCAATGCTTCATGACAGGAAGTTAACAGGATAATAAAACCTTTACTGTTTTAAGCCACACTTAATATTTTTATGGCACAGTTGGCTTGACAAAATACTCTTTGTGAGTCATCACTTCAAAGCAAGGTCCTGGGGACCAATTAAAGTTGTGTCTGCAAACCCCCATGCATAACTGCATGTAAGCGTGAGGTATTTCAAAATATCTCTTTCAAGTAACAGGAGTTGTACCAAGAAGAAGTAAAAGGGACCTTTTGCTTCAAACCTTTTAATTTAATACGCCCATGTGTGGAGACGCCCTTGGGGAATGAGAAATCGATTTTCATTCTTTGCATGGATCCTACACTAATTTGCACTGTCGAAATAGTCCATGGAATTTGTCTCCCAAAAATTATATCCTTGACAGACAAACAATAACAAGATAGATTGTCCTTTATTTCAAGCTTTATTTTGAAAGAAACCAAAATTCCCCTATTATGTCTGATTTAAAAGGGAAAAACATGAAAGTAAAGGCCTTGAAAACAGTTTGGAATTTCTGGGCCAGTGGAACTGAGTAGATTAAGGACAAAAAGAGGATCCTAGAATTTTCTGTTCTAGTTTAGTCTATGCCAGTGACCTGCTGTTTGACCAGGAAAGGTGTTTAACCTCCCAGTGGTTGATTTCCACTTGGAATGAATTGGAAATAGGTGTTCTTCTGGTGTTGCTGATACTGTCACATACCCGTGGATGTTCCCATCTGAATGGCAAAGTGAGCATTCTTGTGTGAATTGTACAGATTTCTGGAAAATCAGCTCGGGTGGAAGCTCTTTCTAAGCAACATGATGGCTTTCATACTGAAGCAAGTGACATCTTTTTTGTTGTTGCTGCTGTTAAAGGATCATCTGCATAGGATCTCTTTAATTACTCTGCAAATAATGACCATACAATGATAATCTGTTGATGGAGGAATGGGAAAGCAAATCTATTATTTTCATGTAAGAAGAGAATAAATATTAGATGAGCTGTGTTTTCTGACAGAGACCATGTGTTCTGTTTGTGGAAAAATCGCTCCCTGCTATAGTTGGATTTAATGTCTTCATTGTGCTTATTCTGCAAGAGATAATTCGTGCTTCAACAAGCTTACAATAAAATATTGATTGTTATTATAACAAATATTGCTAGCAGACAAAAATGGGGGGTTACCAGGCAGAAAGTGATGTAATGAATCAGAAGTGAGAACTAGATCTGTGTTTCCTGGGTTGCAGCTTGCAGCTGTGTTTGCAGGACTGTAATATCTCAAGTACTGTGGTTTCTTTTAAGAAAATGCTACACTACCAGAAAAAAACCCCAAGCAACAAAATACTGAATTGTTTCAAGATCCATCCATTTCCCCCATCAGATAATAATTTCTCAGGCACTGACACCTCTTCCTTTTCTTTCAGACTTTCCTTGCATTTTGGTTGTGCAATTTTTTTGTGGGCTGGATTGGTGAATCAGAACTTACTGCTGTAAGAGATCATCGCATTTGTATGTGTTAGGATCTTGACAAGTTCAGAAGAAATGTCCTGTGGAGAAGGAATAGAGGTGCAAAGAAAAGGTATTGGCATGAGTGGTATAAATTTGGGATGTAGATGCACATGAAAAAGTTCACATGAGAATATTTAGATTTCTGTTTTCTGCCTGGGAAGCGTTTTTGCAAGAGTGTTTCTGTGAACAACCAACTGCTTTTTTCATCACCTTCTCCTCCTCACATTTCCTAATTACCTGTCACTTCCATTTCTTATCCTGCATCTCCATTTAGTGCCCTAGGAGCATCCTGGAAGCTTGAGAGTAGACAGCTTTGGTAAATGTTTAGCAGGGAGGTTCAACCCGTGGGAAAGTTTCAAGTCCCATCTTAGGACTAAGTTCCAAGTATTGTTAAATGGCTGAGGTTAGAAATAGTGGGAAAAGAGTAAATAGAAGCAGAGCTGCAAGTCAAACCTGTACACCCTTTCTTTTCCCTCTCCCCACAGCCTCGTGCACTGTTGCTGTATGAGTCAGCCTGTTCCTCCCCCTGCAAGCCCCCTGTAAGCAGGCAAGTGGATCCATAAAAACTAATAGAAATGAGAGAGAGAAAAAAAAAACAACCAACCCAACCAACTCTTGATCTTCAGCCTCCAAAGTTCAGACTTTGACTGAGAGCCAAGTGTTTCAGACAGCAGCCCTTTCATAGCAGGAGAGCCCGCGCTGGATCTGCCGGGCGCGCGGTGTGACCGCAGAGCGCTCGGCACATGTCAACACAACTGATAACCCAGTTGTGCCTCCCAGCCCCCCACCCAGCACAGCCCTGGCAGGCTCTCAGCCCTAATTAACACGCTGCCTTGCTGTGACTGGGAGGTTAAAGCCACAGCTTTATTTACTGCACAATTAATGGGTAAACATGACTTAATCATAACTTAAACATTCAGCATTTACGAGAAAGTTTCAAAATCCTTTTAGGAGCTCTTTTGACCTCAAGCCTCCAAGCAGACCTCTTGTAATGTGGAATTAACCGCCTGTTCCACCAAGGGATGTCAGGGCTCTCTGTGACACCATAGCTTTCCATCCCTGAACCAATTAAAACCAACATCAACTTAATAGACATTCTTGTGTGTGGGTCCCATCTCGGTGTCAGGGTTCTTCCGTGCTAAATCAGCATCTGATGGCATCCGAGCACCGGCTTCAATGAGAATCCCCAAGTATCAGGATATCTCTCTATTCTTGGATCTCAGTAGCTCTGTCGTGGCCCGCAGTGACCCCTCAGCTTTGACTGAAATACAGCAGTTTGATCCTGGTCCTGCAGAGACCTAGAAATGTGCTTAACTTCACATCTTGTGGCCTTGTTAACTTTAAGAAACTAACCACTCACACAGTTCAGCATCCACGTACTGTGTGTTTATCATGTTTGGAGATTTAGATGATAGCTGGCTTGCTCAGTTTTAGTTTCAAAGGACTGTAAGAAACCCACTGATATAAAGTGACTTCAGCAGATTTCTTTTTGCTCAAGAGAACTGGTGCTTCCATATGCAGTTTATGGCTTGTCTCACATCCAAACAGATGTAATCCTTTCAGATAGACTGGATATTATACCAGGGGTGGAGACTCTCTGTGGAACCACCACAGTACAAGGGGGTTGTGTTGTAGGACAGAATCGTAGAATCGTGGAATCATTTAGGTTGGAAAAGATCCTTAGCATCATCCACCCGCTAAACCATATTCAGTGCTAAACCATGTCCCCAAGTGCCACATTTGGTGTTCTGAAGTCTTCTAGGGAGGGTGATTCCACCACTTCCCTGGGCAGCCTGTTCGATGTTTGACCACCTGTTCAGTGAAGAAACATTTCCTAGTCTCCAACCTGAACCTCCCCTGGCACAGCTTGAGGCCGTTTCCTCTCATCCTGTCCCTTGTCCCTTGTTCCCTGGGAGCAGAGCCGGACATCCCCTGGCTGCTGCCTCCTGTCAGAGAGTTGTGGAGAGCCCCTCAGCCTCCTTTTCTCCAGGCTGAGCCCCCTCAGCTGCTCTTCTTCAGATTTGTGCTCCAGCCCCTTCCCCAGCTCTGTTCCCTTCTCTGGACACGCTCCAGCCCCTCAATCTCCATCTTGTAGTGATGAACCCAGAGCTGGACTCGCGATCTGAGGTACAACCCCAGCAGTAGCATCATGGCCCACCAGCTGCACCTGCTCCAGGATGGATCATCCCTATGCTTAGAGTCAGGCACCCATTCCTCATCTCCAGAATAAAGTGATTTACACATCACCAGCTGTGCAGGCATTTTGATAAACACCCCACTACAGCCATCTCAGCGGGACATGTGTCCCTAGAAAGGATGGGAGGGGGAAAAAGCTTTCCCCTGCCAAAAGCAGAGTGGCTTCTTGTAGCTAAGTGTTACCTACTGAAATGAACTGATCTTCACTATTGTGCAGATTAACACAAGGCAGTTTTCCACCCTGAAAAACAGTGTCCCTCTTCCACCTGAGCTCCTGATCCTCCAGTGCATTCATTGCTTCCAGCACCCTGTTCCTGCCCTGGCAGTGAGCGCTGAGCTGGCAGTTTTACCTCTCCCCCCCCTGGTTCAGGCTGCGATGTGGAGAATCTTTGGCAGGAAAGGAGGTGAAGTAAAGAAGCAGCTGATATCAACTGAAGTGAATCAATAAAGGATTTTAAACACTCATTTAGATATTGTCTTGGTTTGAAAGAC
>VZTD01004600.1:39063-52691 GCA_013397725.1 Rhagologus leucostigma | reverse complement strand
CCCCTCCTGCCGGCCTCACATCCCTCCTGCCGGCCCCACATCCTCCTGCCGGCCCCACACCCTCCTGCCGGCCCCACATCCCTCCTGCCACCCTCACATGCACCCACCCCTCGGGGCTCGCTGTCCCCACCAAAGGCACTTTGCAAGGAGCAGCCTCAAAGATGCCACCACCCGGATCATCAGCGGACACTGAGGCCTAAGTGCTAAAGTAGAGCTGGAATTTCATGGAACCATCGAGGTTGGAAAAGCCCTCTGAGACCACCGAGTCCAACTGCTCCTCCCCAGCAGTGCCAAGGCCACCACTGACCATGTCCTCATGGCCCCATGTGCCACATCCACAGGGCCCTGAAATCCATCCAGGGATGTGACTCCACCACTGCCCTGGGCAACCTGTGCCAGGGCTGGACAACATTTTCCATTAAGGAATTCTCCCCAGCATCCAACCTGAACCTCCCCAGTGCAGTTTGCAGCCATTTTCACCTACCACAGAAGGCAGTTTGGGGTGGTTTTGTAACGGATGACAAAGATGCATCTTATGGTGGTCCCGGCTGGCACAAGCTGCCCAGAGAAGCTGTGGAGGCTCCAGCCACAGAGACACCCAAAACTCAACGGGACCCGGCCCTGGACCAGCATCTCTGGGCAGCTCTGCCTGAGCAGGGCTGGAGAGGATGATCTCCTCCAGAGCTCCCCTGTAACACCATTTCATTCCAGACCTTTCCCTTCTCATGGGAGATTCTCTCTAACGAGAGGAGTTTGTTTGTTTAATTTCCCCTGATTTCCTTCTTCGAGGTCCCATTATCTTCAATAACGCCCCAAGCTCGTTAACGGCAGCGCTTGGCCCTGCAGCTCCGAGCTCTGCAGCAGCCGTGGGGACAGCACTAAACAGCAGCTTAATTATTACAATTGCCATTTACATAACTGGCTTTTATAAACACCGGGAGGGCAGCCAAGGAAAAAAGCCCTATATTTGGGGAAAAAGAACTGTTTACATATTTCACCCGTGTAAACAAGGGCTCGGATGAACTTCCGTGCTCAGGGTTCCTCCCCTGGAACTCCGGGTTTCAATTAAAAAACACCAAGGACAACTTCAGGAATTTTAATGAAAGCATTAAACTGTGAGGGATGTATCCAGAGACTTCCATTCCCTCCGGAGGGGTAAGGAATAGCAAGGGGAACCCTGGGAACCCTGACATCTTGCAAGGCTGCAGAGCAGCAGCACAGAGAGCAAGGCTAAAAGGGCACAGTAATAATCCTGGGTTTCCAGCTCTAATTCCCAAACAGCAGAGCCTGATGGAGCTACGAGAGTATCCAGGCATTCCCGCTGTCAGGAAAGTACTCAGAGTGTTTTTATACTTCAAGCTGACACTGTACAGCTGGAAATTGTTTACTACAGAGAGAACTGTCAGACTCCAGGTCTAATGCCACACTCGGTCACAAGCACATGTGAAATTCACATATAAATACTTTTTTTTAAAAAAAAGATATGGATTTATCTAAAAGAATTGGGATTTTAGCATATGCCTGCTTTCCTATTCCTTTTGACCTACTTTCCCTGGCAAACTCCTTCCCTGGGAGGTGCAGAGCCAGGGCACCAAGTCTTGCTCTGGAAGGCAACAACTCAGAGGGCAGGGCTGGATGGGATACTGGGAAGGAATTGTTCCCTGGGAGGGTGGGCAGGCCCTGGCACAGGGTGCCCAGAGCAGCTGTGGCTGCCCCTGGATCCCTGGCAGTGCCCAAGGCCAGGCTGGACACTGGGGCTTGGAGCAGCCTGGGACAGTGGGAGGTGTCCCTGCCCGTGGCAGGGGTGGCACTGGATGGGCTTTAAGGTCCCTCTCAGGGCAAACCAAGCTGTGATTCCATGACCAACATGGACCTCATCCATGTCCCCACCTCCCTTAGAGCCTGGGAACTCCAACAGTGATTCTCCCAGCAGTTTTGGGATGCAGAACCCGGCAGCTGAAGGGAGTTTGCTCAGAGCAGAGGAAGGAGAGCATTCAAACATCTGCTCAACAATGAATTATTCCCGTGCTCTTGCTCCTGTGTTCCCATCACCCCGGGACAGCAGGGTCTGGAGAACTTCAACTGGAATTCACTGCACTCAGTTTTTTCACTTCATGGAATCCGACATTGGTTTGGGTTGGGAGGGACCTTAAAGCCCATCCAGTGCCACCCCCAGCCAGTCCCAGCTTGCTCCAGCCTTCAACGACTACGGAAGTTTTAGCAGGAGTTCAAAGAGGCTTTTTTCCTCTAAGGCAGCATCTTGCACGACACAAAAACCCAAACCCTTGTACCCAACTCAGATTAAACAGTCTAGAAAAAATGTAAATCCAAGCAGAGGTTGGACTGTTTGATCTCTGACAGACTTTTAAAGAAGTACCAATGCCCTCGGGTGTCTCTGCTGCAAGGTCCAACCCTGAATGTTCACAAACCACTTAATAATAGAGCCCAGGGAAACAGGCTGTACCCAGTGCCCGGGGCCAAACCTGTCTCCTCTGTTCTGGAAGTCCCCTGGTGTCTCAGGATCAGCTTGACAAAGCCACACAGGTCACACAGATGCAGGAGGAAGCCCTGTGTGATCCAGGGAGCCTCCCGGCACCACCACAGCTGAACGCAGCCACAGGAAGGAATTAAGCAGCAGAGTGAGGTTATTGTACAGTCATGAACTTACACTCATTTAGAACCTTAAAATTCCTTCCCCACATGGGCTCCTCTCCTTGGCACACGCTCAGCATTTATTTACTACCATCAATTCTCTCATCACCGAGTGCAATCAGCCCTCTTCATCCTCTCCATGCACCAATTTACTGATTTAATGTCAGCCCATTGCTTCCAAACATCCTCCCCCCTTCCCCGCAGCAGCAGCAGCACAGCCCTTTCATCCCCAGCTTCCGCCCAGTCCCTTCCACCAGAACTTTGTCACCCTCCTTCTCGTCAAGTGCTTCACTCTTCCCACCCCATTAAACAACACACACCCCAAATCAGAAACAACCCCCCAAAAACAAGGCTGTTCTCTGTTGGAGTGGGAAGCACATGCCACCATCCCATCCCATCCCATCCCATCCCATCCCATCCCATGATCCGCCTGTCCTGGCAGTGCCCACCCCTCCTCCCACCCATGCTGTCCCAACACATGATCCAACTCTTATCTCTGAACAACCACCCCATCTCCAACAGAGTTTCTGGGAATGACTCCACCCTCCCTGTGGCTCTCAAACCTCCCCAGAGCAGATCTGGGCACCCTGGCTTGGGTGCTCCGGCCTCAAAGTGCCAATTTCACCCATTTCCTTCCGGAGGGATCTTTGTTTGCTTTCCTCAGGCCCAAGGACTGTGGATATTTCTCCTGGGCTGAACAAATAAGATAATAGAGGTTGTTTTGGTACCACCCTGCCAGGCACAGCGGCTCTGCCCACGGGCAGCTCCAAAATACCACGTCAGGGCCTCTCTGGAGGAGCAGCAGAAGCCAAAATATCCCGTGGGCAGGGAAGTTCTAAGGAGCTGAAATAACTGGAGATTGGGTTACTTCATAACCATAAACCAAGTAATCTGACTGCTGACACATTCCTGCCCTGTTGCGTGGAACAAAACTGAATCCTTCAAACTGTAGCCACAGCCAGGGCCATCCAAAACTGACGGGAGAGGGACTTTTTACGTGGGCAGACACTGACAGGACATGGGGGAACGGTTTTAAACTAAGAGAGGAGAGAGTTGGATTGGAGACTGTGGGGGAAGTTCTTCCCTGTGAGGGTGGTGAGGCCCTGCCCAGAGAAGCTGTGGCTGCCCCATCCCTGGAAGTGTCCAAGGATGGGATCTGGAGCCACCTGGGATAGTGGAAGGTGTCCCTGCCCACGGCAAGGGGTGGCACCAGAGGAGCTTTGTGGTTCCTCCCAACTCAAACCACCGCAGGATTCCGTGATTCCATGTGTTAGGAATGCTCTGCAGAACCCTGGCAGTGCTGGGGGCAGGTGTGGGCACAGACAGAGCTGTGCACCAGAGGGATCCACAGGACTGGACAATCCTGTGGCCCTTGTTCCAGTTCCCAGGGACCCGGGATCAACATTCCTGCTCTGCAAAGAGACACGATTATCCCAGGGCCCACACCAGCTTTCCATGATGTTCACAGAATCCCAGAATGGTTTGGGTTGGGAAGAACCTCAAAGATCATCGAGTCTCACCCCTCACCATGGGCAGGGACACCTTCCACTACCCCAGGGTGCTCCAAGCCTCGTCCAGCCTGGCCCTGACACTTCCAGAGATGAAGCACCACAGCTTCTGTTCTGTGTACTCTGAAAGTCTCCCGGTGAGGGGTGGGAAGGAATCCAAGTCCCTCTGAGCCCCCGTCCCAGCCGTGAGTCACCGCTCCAGGCAGCCCCAGCCCACGGCGCCGAGCGCCGGCTGCCGCACACCGGGATCCAAGCTCATAATCGTTGAGTGAAAGAGAAATTGCTGAAAGTCAGGAAACCACATAATGGATGAGTGAGTCATCCCTGCCTGAAAAATTGAAGACGCCAGAGAAAGCTTAGAAGAAGTCAAAGACAACCCCACAACATTCCCGCAGTTCCATCCCGCCAGCCCTGAGCCAGGAGATGCACTGCTGTGGCACCGCCTGCCCAAAGCCAGGGATTCCCAGAGCCAGCTCTGGGCACGGCCTGGGTGACACCCACGGCAAAGAACACCCGCAGCAGGAAGCGCTCGGGACACAGAAGCAAAAATTTTGGTAGCTCTGACAAGGTGACAGAGACACAGAATTCCCCTCTTGCTGTCAGAATTTATTGAGAAATCACAGAATGGCTGAAAGGCTCATATTGGGAGGGACCTCAAAGCCCATCCAGCCCCAGCCCCTGCCATGGGCAGGGACACCTTCCACTATCCCAGGAAGCTCCAAGCCCCATCCAACCTGGCCTTCTGGCAGTGGGAAGCCATTCCCTGGGTCCTGTCCCTCCATGCCTTGTCCCCAGTCCCTCTCCAGCTCTCCTGGAGCCCCTTTAGGCCCTGCAAGGGGCTCTGAGCTCTCCCTGGAGCCTTCTCCAGGTGAACAACCCCAGCTCTGCCAGCCTGGCTCCAGCTCTTGGAGCATCTTTGTGGCCTCCTCTGGGCTCTCTCCAGCAGCTCCATGTCCATTCCAAGCTGAAGGCCCGGGATGGAGAGCTCAGAGCTGACCAAAAATCCAGGCTCACAGCCCGGTTCTGTCTCACCTTCACAGCCTCACAGGATGGCTGAGGGAGCCCAGAGCCCCATGAGCAACGAGGGCATCCAGAAGGGCTCTTCCCTGCATTTGCTGGCCTCTTCCTCCTCCTCCCCAGCAGCCCAGGCTCCAAGGACTCCCCATGTCCCTTCCCAGACACACTGCTGCACAATTAACCCAAGTGAAGCGGCACCATTCCCATGCTGCCGTACAAGGACAGCTTCTCCCAATTTTAGCCATATTTATCCCTCATGTGTCTCACCAAGAACTGATCATTTCCATGCTCACAGGAACCCTGGAGAGCAGGAAACAGGGTGACAACAGCTGCTGCTGTGGCCATGGCACACGCTGCACAATCTGCCTTTCCTACAGCCAGGAGGAATGAGCTGCTCCCAAACCACCCACGCTGTGGGACGGGGGCCTGCTGCAGCCAGCTCGTGGCTTTCCCAGCAAAGTCCTTCCCTTCCACTGAAGAACAGGACTCCAAGCGGGCAAGGCCCTGCCAGGGTGAGGTGCTGCCTGTCCCCAGATTCCTACAGCTGATCCCACAGGAAATCCCTAACCCTAACATCAATTATCCAACCTCAACAACAGCCTGCAACCATCAGCTTGACTTCTTTGGGAATAGAAACGCTTCCCAGCGATCCCGATATCCTCTACTTCCCCAAACTCAAGCAAAGCCACTCTATAATTCCCTTCCCACAAGGATCAGGACCGCAGCAAAGGGGGACCCGAGGCAGACGTGGATCCCAGCACGCAAGGGAGGAGAAAGCAAAAGGCATGGGAAGAAAGGGGAGGAAAGGAGCAGGAAGAGGAAGGAGCTTGTGAATAATGAACACGAGTCTGCAGAAAAGCCAAGTTTTGTTATTCTTGGTGCTCACAGACCTGTTTGGTTCCAGGCACAAAACGGCGACAGTCGGGAATCCCGGCACAAGAACAGGATCCTGGATGTGCCAGGCACTGCCTGTGCGGTGCCCTCAGCAATGGAATGCTACCAGATCCCACGCGTGACAAGTTAATGACGTGGCAGGACAAGGGATTAGAGGTAAAAGAGGAAGAAAGCGACATCTCTGTGCAGGACAGGCTGCAGGAGAGAGGTCACACTGCTCCTGAGGGAGAATCCCGACTTCCACTCGTCGGCAGGGAGGAAAAAGGCTCTTCCCAGAAAACCCCACACATCTTTTTTCCACTGAGTGTCACTACAGAAGATGACCCCGAGCCCCAGGTACTTCATTTCCCCATGACCAGTCACTGCCAGGGGACACCAGGCAGCACACGGGGCAGCAGAGCGTGACAAGCAGCAATTTAGGGGCAGCACCAGTGGCACAAATGAAAATAAATCCCCGTAGTAGCAGGCAAAGATCATTCACATTAGGAAAACAGCAGTTTTAAAATATTTTTCCTTCCCTGCCAACCAAACATGAGCACTTTGGATTACATCAGGGCCAGGAGAATGAGAGAATCACAGAATATCCTGAGTGGGAAGGGACCCCCAAGGGTCATCCAGTCCCACCCCTGGCCCTGCACAGACCCCCCAACAACCCCCCCCTGGGCATCCCTGGCAGCGGTGCCCAAACGCTCCTGGAGCTCTGGCAGCCTCGGGGCCGTGCCCATTCCCTGGGGAGCCTGGGCAGTGCCCAGCCCCCTCTGGGGGAAGACCCTTTCCCTGCTCTCCAGCCTGAGCCTGCCCTGGCCCAGCTCCAGCCGCTCCCTCAGGTAGAAAAAGTCATCTGTGGATGGGATGGGCAAACAGCAGTGATCCCAAACGTGCTGGTACAACGCAGGTGTTCATGAATTCTAACCCTTCTGCCCCAAAGTGAGGGCTGATATTTTTTAATCCAATGGGAAAATGAGAAGCCCCCCCTGGTCTGAGCAGCACCGTGCTGGCAGTGAACGAGCCCTGCCTGCCGGGAGCTGAGCTGGTGCCGCCTCACTGAAAAGGTTGTTACTAAAAAAACAATTTAAAAAGAAAGTCTTGAAATGAGTCACTGTGGAACCAGGATTAAATTGGGAATTTTATGCTTTGCTACTCTGGAAGATGGAAATGCTCCTTTTGGGAGATAGTTGGGAGATTCACCCCTCAGATAAAAACCACCTCTCCTAGAGGGGCTGTTTTCTGAGGGTGATCAGGCAAAGAGGAGCTTCCTAGAACAGATACAGACCAAGAGCAGCTCTGGAGCCGAGGTTCCTCATGCCAGCAGCGTCCCGGCAGTGCTGAGGCAGCAGAAGGTGACAAAATACACGAGGTGTCACCTTTAGGCCATGAAACCTGAGGGGTGGGAGCAGGAGCTGCCAAAACCAGAAGGGAAGCACAAAACCACTGAGGCTGGAAAAGCCCTCCCAGCCCAGCGAGCCCAAGCTGTGCCCGATGCCCACCTTGGCACCCAGCCCAGAGCACTGAGTGCCACGTCCAGGCACTCCTTGGACACCTCCAGGGATGGGCACTCCAAACCTCCCTGGGCAGCTCTTTCCAAGGCCTGACCTCCCTTTCCATGGAGAAATTCCTCCTGGTGTCCAACCCGAGCCTCCCCTGGAGCAGCCTGAGGCCGTTCCCTCTCCTCCTGTCAAGCGGGAAGGAGAGAAGGAAAGGAGGAGGGATGGAGGGAAGGAGCGAATGCTTTCCAGCAATGACAAGTTGTGATTCCATCAGCTCAGCAGCTCCTGAAACCTCACCCTTGGCCTGAAAAATCCACATGGAGAGGCAGCTCCCACACCTGGCTTCCCTGGGGACCAGGAGACACACGGCCACCTGTGCCTTAGGAACAGCAGGGATTTCAGAGCGATCCCAAACCTCAGATGCTCTTTCCCTGAACGTGGACTTTCCAAAATCCTCCAAGCTCTTTGCAGTAATAAAGAGGCTTCAAAAGACAAGCTGGGAACTCCTTGGACAACATACGCTTCATCCTCAGCACACAGAGAAGACCTCTGGCGTGATGCAATCCCTGTTGCAGTTCAGCACTTTAAACTGATGTTGTGCAAGCAAAAACCCAAGGAAGGAAACCCCCGAACCTTTCCTGAGCCCAGCTCCAGTGCCACCGCAGCCGCTGCTCCACTGCCTGTGCTAAACCCAGCTTAATCCTCCCTGAGCCTGCCCAGAGTCACCTGGGAACACGGAGTGTAGAATGTGCAGAAAATCCCCAAATTTCAGCAGATTTGGGGTTCCCAGAAGGGCAGCTCACCTTTTCCCCATCATTCCTGAGCCATGATTTAGCTGTGGCTTACCCCAGGCAGCTGGAGAGGCACTGCAGGGTTGGGAATGTGCCCTGTGCAGAGAGGAGTCGGTTTCAGGGAAGTCGAGGCAGGAAAGGGGCAATTTTCCAAACCCCACTCACTGGGAGTCAGACTATGACAGCCCAACCATGGAATCCCAGACTGGTTTGGGTTGGAAGGGACCCTAAAGCCCATCCAGTGCCACCCCTGCCATGGCAGGGACACCTCCCACTGTCCCAGGCTGCTCCAAGCCCCAGTGTCCAGCCTGGCCTTGGGCACTGCCAGGGATCCAGGGGCAGCCACAGCTGCTCTGGGCACCCTGTGCCAGGGCCTGCCCACCCGCCCAGGGAACAATTCCTGCCCAAGAATTCCTAATCTATCCCTGCCCTCTGTCCCTTGTACCATGTACCTGCACATGCACCTTTTAGTGCCCCCAGTGCCCCCTCAGGCCCCAGAGCCGTGGGATGTGGGTTCCAGCTGCTATTTCCACCTGCCCCACGGCTCACTGCATGCCCAGACCCCACTCTCCCTGCTGCTTTCCCCACAGAACTCCGTGATCCGTGTCCCCCCGCTATTCCAAGCGCCGAGGAGCCATTCAGAGCACCCCGGGAGTGGAGCCAGGTGAGCGGGGTTGGGTCTGACCCCGTCACCGCTGGAGCTGAACAAACAGATCCTTCCCACACCCAGTAACTCGGTAAGAAAATGCCCCACGGAGTTTCAATGAGAGGATAAATCACTCGGGAAGGGGATGGCAGAGGCTGGCTGATATGAGGGGCCTGAGCTGCGGTCCCGAAGCCGGTGGCCCCGGCACAAATCCATGGCACAGCCAGTGCTCAGAGCAGCACTCCAAGGGCAAACAAATAAATTCCTCGGGCACCTTCCTCAGCACTCCATAAATCCTGCAGGCACACGGAGGCAGAAGGTGGGAGCTCTGTGCACGGCTGAGCCCTGAGCAGCCGGCGCTCACAGAGCCATTTCCAGCAGAGCTTCAGTCCTGGTTTGGGATTACAATGGTTCTCCCTTCCCTCATGCCCCTGGCAGAGCCAGGGATCACAAAGCACAAATGGAAGAGTCGTGTGTGCCCAGAGGGGGGCTCAGTGCCATGGAGGGGGGCTCAGGGAGCGGGATCCCACTCCTTGTTCATATCCCCCATCCCATCCTGAGGGCTGGGCACGCTGCACTGGGAATATTCCCTGTGGGAACAGTGTCCTTGGAATAACAGCTCTCTCACAAGGAGCTGTCTTGGAACTTGCAAGCCCCTCAGCAAAGCACTCTGAGCATGGAACACACAGACCACACGACAGAAAGCTCAAGTTGGATCAAACAGCAGCCTGGGAGAGTTCGGGACCAAGCCGGGAACCAAGCACAGTGTCCGTGGCCACCATGGAACGCAGAACCCTTCGTTTACTAGAGGTTAATTATAGAGCAGCACAGCTTCCAGAGAGCTGAGGCTGCCTCGGAGATGTGCTGCAAATCAGAGAAAGTGGCCTTGACTTATTAAAAAAGATTCTTATTCCCAAACACGTGTGGGAGGGACCAAGGCTTTCTGCATGACATCAACCACCACACTTGAGAGAACAGCAGCTTTCCGAGTGCAAATTAAAAATAAAATATTGTCATTACTGCACAAAAAAAAGAGACTTAACAGAACGTTATTATTGTCATGAACAGCTTAAAAGTTAAATTCTAAAAAAACCTGCACCGGGTGTCTTCTTGAAAGAGACACAGAAATCCATCCTGTCCCACTCCCTGCCATGGGCAGGGAC
The DNA here is from genome assembly GCA_013397725.1 of Rhagologus leucostigma. Classification (NCBI taxonomy): domain Eukaryota; kingdom Metazoa; phylum Chordata; class Aves; order Passeriformes; genus Rhagologus; species Rhagologus leucostigma. The sequence goes on along the minus strand of VZTD01004600.1, from coordinate 42,533 downwards.
ACCTCCCACTGCTCCAAGCCCCAGTGTCCAACCTGGCCTGGGACACTGCCAGGGATCCAGGGGCAGCCACAGCTGCTCTGGGCACCCTGTGCCAGGGCCTGCCCACCCTCCCAGGGAACAATTCCTGCCCAATATCCCATCCGTTCCTGCCCTCTGGCAGTGGGAAGCCATTCCCTGTGTCCTGTCCCTCCATGCCTTGTCCCCAGTCCCTCTCCAGCTCTCCTGGAGCCCCTTTAGGCCCTGCAAGGGGCTCTGAGCTCTCCCTGGATTCTTCTCCTCTCCAGGTGAGCACCCCCAGCTCTCCCAGCCTGGCTCCAGAGCAGAGGGGCTCCAGCCCTGGAGCAGCTCCGTGGCCTCTCTGGACTCTCTCCAGCAGCTCCAGGTCCTTCCTGTGCTGGGAGCCCCAAGCTGGAGCAGCTCTGCTGTGGGGTCAGCCCAGGGCAAGGGGACTCTGGGGCTGGAGCCGCTGTTCCTGCTGGAGGAGAGCAGAGCCCATCCCAGCCAACCCCCCTCCCCAGATCACCTCGCTGGAAGCTCCATTTGCCAAGAGTTATGGTAACTTCACTTGGAGGAAAAAAGCATTTGTGGGGAAAAATGAATGTTACTTTTTCAGTCTTATATTTTCAGGCTACACCAGCTGATCAAAAAAAAATCCCCAAAACCCAAAAAAGGAAGTTGAGTTTCTCTCTATCAACTCTCCTGACCAGTACCAGCACAGCACACAGCCACTGGCTGTACTGGTGATATTTCTTTCCCAAGAGCACAAGTGTCACCTCTGCAGCATTTCCCCCCCCAGCCAGAACACACAGGACTAAGTTTAGCCATCGTTAGGCCACAGATAAATCCCTCCTAACCCCTGTCCTCTCCCAGGGCCAAGGAGGCACCAGCAAACCAAACCATCTACTGAGAGCTCTGCATTCACCCAAATCTGACTCTTTAAACTCATTCTTCAGGGTTAGTTCCTTGCAGCTCTTCCAGGACCGGAGGAGCAGCAGCCCTGGCATCTGAGCAGCAACACTTGAGTACGCTGGGCTGCAGAAATCCTGTCAGTGTGTGAAATTCTGGGTTATTTCTGGGCTGACTCAGCGTTCAGCGCCAGCCACAGCCACGTTCAAGGACTGTGTTTACCGAAGGGATAACTCTGGCTACCAGGGAAGCTCCCTGCCAAATCCCAACACAAACACATAGGTGACTCAGGAAGACGAGCCCAGACTCCTCTGGACCTTTTTTAATACCCCATTAATCAGGAAAAAAACTACTCTATACCCTTCAGGCAGAAAATATTCCTTCCAGCAGCAGCATGAAGGTGGAAAGGAGCCACGAGCTTTCCTCCCTCCTCTGTGGCAAAACAGGGAACTTCCTGGCAGCTTCCCTGAAAATTCTTGTCCAAACCACTTACAAGGGGCACAGGCTGCCAGGGCAGGGATGGAATCACATCCCTGGAGGGATTTAACAGCCCTGTGGATGTGGCACTTGGGGACCTGGGTTAGTTGAACTCTGCAAGGGCTTTTCCAACCTAAATAATTCCATGGTCCTCTCCACTAAACCCAGCCCTTCCTTACCTTGTGCACCAAAGCCTTCACGAGTATTTCTACCACTGCTCACACGAAGACTCTACTGAACAATAAAACCTTTTTCCTCCTTCTTTCCAACACAAATTCCCTTGTTTCTCTAGGACAGTTGTGTCATGGTGCAATGTCCGAGAAACCCCAGCGGTGCAGGTGCAACCAACCTGGTCCGCCACGAGCGGGCACAAGTGGCTTTCCCTAAGGATTTGGTCATTTCAGAGGAATTCAGCCACAGAATCATTTAGGTTGGAAAAGCCCCCAAGATCATCAAGTCCAACCTCACTACAGCAGCTCCATGTCCTTCTGATGTTGGACCAGGGCTGGGGGCAGCTCTGCAGGTGGGGTCTCAGCTGAGCGGGGCAGAGGGGCAGAATCCCAATCCTGTTCCTGCTGCCCATGCTCTGGGATCTGTGGATCACAGCACACAGGGCCGGGATGTGGTGATTTGAAGTGTCACGGATCCCCCCTTTCGGCTGTTAAGGATCAAACACTGAATTCCTGTTCTCTTCCCTCGCTGGCACACACACGGCAGGTCCGAGGTGCCCGATCCCACCAGTGGCAGATCCAGGCAGATCCACGTGTCCCCAGCCCCGCTGCGATCCCGGAGCGAGCAGCAGAGATCAGCCTGGGAAGTGTTTATTCCCAAGCCCTGCCTGCTGCTCCATCTGGGCATGTCTCCAGCGGAGTGGGAGGCCTCTGGCCCGCGGGATGAGCGGATGCACACCGAGGTGCTCAATTAACCCCCAGAGCCAGGGCAGGGGTCAGTGAAGCCCCCCAGCCTTCCCGAGAATTCTGGATGTGCCACAGGCTGGGCCACCACGCTGCCCTTTGAGAGGGTCCCGAGTCCCTGCTCTGCCAGGTGACTTCTGGCACAGCAGTGAGATCTCTGCGCTTTAATCCTGCCTTGGGAACAGGAGCCTGGTGCTTCCACATCCTACAGCACCACGAGGTTAAACATCCCAGAGCCGTGAGGAACTCCGAGGAGCTGGATGGGACATTCCCAGCACAGGTGTTTGGCACGCGCTGGAGGAGCCACCTGAGTCTGAACCACGGAGCAAGACTTGGGTTTGCTTTAACAATTCCTGTTCCCTGAGAGAACAGCAGCTGGAGTTTCTCCCAACCCCAAAGGAATCACAAGAATGAACCCATTACACATTTTCAATGGGAATAAGGATGAGGTGGGGTGAAATGTCCCCCTTTTCCCGCATCTCAGGCAACCTCCACCCCAGTTCCAATGCTCCTGGCAGGACCCAAGAGCAGCACATCCCACATCCCCCTGGGCACAGCAGGGCTGTGCTGATCCCTGGCTCTCCTGCTGCTCCTCCCACATAGAGCTCAGCTGTGTCCTGGATCCTCCCCATGCTCCCAATCTCAGCCCCTCAGGAAGGCACCAGGGCCATCATAATGCTGGGATTTGGGGTTCCCTGTGCTCAGGGTGCCTGTGCAGAGCCCAAATTGCTCTTCCAAAACCCTGAGTGCTGCCAACACAGCAAAGAGCCAAAGGCACTGCGGAGATCCTGGCTGGGATGAGGTGGGACAGCGGGATAGCAGGATACCTCCTCCCAGCAGAGTCCCAGGGAGCAGGAAAGCATCTCAGCCATTTCACCTTGTTAGGCTGAGCAGCTGAAAATAGCCCTGAGATGAAAAACAAACCAGCTGGACAAGTTCTCCAAAGTGGGAGGCTCTGGCCAGCATCGAGAGGAGTTCTGTCCTGCCCGGAGCTCTGTCCTGCCCGGAGCTCTGTCCTGTCCTCTGCCTGGAGCTCTGTCCTGTCCCCTGCCCAGAGCTCTGTCCTGTCCCTGCCCGGAGCTCTGTCCTGTCCCTGCCCGGAGCTCTGTCCTGTCCCTGCCCAGAGCTCTGTCCTGCCCGGAGCTCTGTCCTGCCCGGAGCTCTGTCCTGTCC
>VZTD01004600.1:28706-38813 GCA_013397725.1 Rhagologus leucostigma | reverse complement strand
TCCTGTCCCTGCCTGGAGCTCTGTCCTGTCCCTGCCCGGAGCTCTGTCCTGTCCCTGCCCGGAGCTCTGTCCTGTCCCTGCCCGGAGCTCTGTCCTGTCCCCTGCCCGGAGCTCCCAGCACAAGGAGCTCCAGAGGGGTCACTGCCGAAGGAGCATCCCCCCAGGCCAGCCTGCAGGAAGGGAGGGGGGGCAGGGAGAGAACTGCTCCATCCAGCACCTTTGAAGATATCCATCTCGCAGGATGGCACAGGAATGCCAGACATTCCATTATGGGCTCTGATAGGACAAACTCCAAGGGCTGAGCCTCACCCTTTGAAGGATGAAACATTTTTTTCTCCTTTCCCAAGAGGAAAAATAAAAGATGGGAGAAAAAATAACCAGCAACCCCACTTCTCACACCAAGTGCTGTCAGGAAAACTTCTCTAGGAATCATCCTGCAGTGTGGGAGAACAGCATCGAGTGACCCCTTTATCCCTTTCCACCCTTTTTTTTTGTTAATGATACAGCAAACGAAATGAGGAACAGGAAAACCTGTTTATCTCCAAAACTCAGAGTGCAAATCTCCAGGAAACAGTGTGGTCCATGAGAAACCTCTGAGAGCAGCAGGACCAGAGGCCTGGAGGACAGTGCTTGGAGTGGGACAGGGACAGCTTTGGGGTGGGACAAAGCACCCATGGTGGGATGAGGACAGCCCCCATCACTGCCCCACCAAGAGATCCCTCTGCCAGGTGTGCTGCCACCACCATTCCCACAAAACCATCAGCATCTCCATGTTAGTTTCCATACTTCCCAGTTCCACAGCTTTGGAGCACGTCCTCTTTCATCCAGAGGCCCTCCAGGACGCAGCTTAATTAACTGACCGTCCCCTCAGCAGGCCAGGCCGCAGGAGTGCCACTTCCATCTGCCATCCCTGAGGGAAGCTGAGGAACCTCCTCATCTTCCCAGCACTGCAGCAGAGGGTCCCACTCACACCTCTCGGGACACCCACAGCCAGAGCCAGCCTGGGCTCTGGGAGGGAGCTGGGAAGCTAAAAAGTCTGAGACCGACCCTGGGCATCAGGACAGAGCAGAGATGGCGCTGCTCTGGCAGAGCCTGGCACAATCCAACCCCCCAAATCCCTTGGGAGCGTCACCGGCTGTGCTGTATTTGTGCCCCAGTCCTGGCTGGGGACAAACCCACCTGAGCCCCCAGGCAGAGTCACCCGGATCCACATATCCCACAGAAAAGAGCATGGCATGGACAAGAACTTCCTTCCTGATGCTTTCCACAGGTTTGAAAAGAAAGCAAAACCTCCTCGCGATTTTGAGGTTTGCGGGCCAGACCCACGGTGAAACCCCGGGAACACGGAGCCGCCCCGAGACGCTCGGACCCTTCATCAGCCACTGCCCCACCAACACTTCATCCCTGCTGGCTTTCCTCCCACCTCCCACAGGCCAACACCGCCGCTGAGGGGCCTGGCTCGGATCCAGCTCCAGGAATGCCAACCAGAGGAGGAGGCTGGGAGGCTCCAGGAGGATCTGCCCTGCCTGAGATGGGATCGCTTCCCTTGGCAGCAACCCCTGAGCGCAGCCCCAGCAGGCGGGAAAAGCCATCACACACGGGATCAAGAGGGAATAACCCTTCGCAGCCTGCCTGGCTTGGAGGTCTCCTCGCCTCACCTGCAGTCCTGGAGCTGCTCCGTGACAAGCACGAGGCCTCTGGGCCAGCACGAGATGCCAAACCCGGATTTTTGCCTTCCAACCGCCAAGCAGCCGGACCAAATCCACCCAGGCAACCTTAACAACAGCAGCTGCTTGGAGCAGAATACTTCCAGAATTATTTCTCTCCTCTCAAAAATTAATTTTTATTCTCCATCCATCTCTATCCACTTAAAAAATAACTTCTTTTCCCTTTGGCTTACTCACCCATTAATTACGTCCTGGCACTCTTACAGATCTAAACACACGCATTGCTTAGCAGCTTTAATCCTGAATTATTCCTCCCTTCCCTGCAATCCAAAGCCTCCCTTGCCTGGGAAGGGGCAGGCTGTTCCAACCAGCAAGCTGTTCCTTTGTAACTCGGAGAGGAACATTCCTCAAGTTCTCCTGTTTATTGTGTTTTTATCCTCCCAGAACAGCCAAATTTACGGCACCAGAGCTCCAAACCTGCAGAGAAGAACTAAACTGACCTTAAAACTCCGTCCTTCAGGGAAAAACAAACACTTGGCTACAAAAATAGTGTCTTTTCCTGCAAAACGTGTGTGTGTGTTACCAAACATCCCCGTCTCCAACTGCATTGCTGCTGCTTCCACTTTCTGAGAGCTGCTGGGATCAGCAATTTCCAAATCCCGGAGGAGGTGAAGGCACGGTGGAACTGAGAGCATGCAGAGCTCCTTGGTGGGACAAAGTGCACTGCCAGGGGAGTGCTGTATTTGCCTCTGTGGGTCCTGCAACTCTCTCTTACAGCAAACCTCAGCAAGGTGTAGATAAAAATGTATATATAAAAAAATATCTATATGTGCCAGAGGCAACCACTTGGGCTGGTGAGACTTCCAAGGAGCACTTGGTGGCTCCTGAAGTCAAACTCCACAGATGTCCGTGACACGCACTGAGTTAATGCATTTTCCAAAGTGGAAAAAATAGGTTACTTAAAAATAGGTCCATAATCCAAACAAACAAGCATCCCGGTACTGTTTCAGGGAGGGAAAACAAGCAGGCAGTGACAGTCCAGGGACAGAACCATGCGGCTCCCTAATGACTTCCTTACGCTCCTCTCAAGGTTTTCCATCGATTGCAGAGACGGGGACTTCGGCCAGGACAAGGTCCTGGGCACAGCCCTGCCACCACTCCTTATCATTAATTGTATTATTAGGATTATTGCAGAGACCTCAGAGCCCCTTGCAGGGCCTAAAGGGGCTCCAGGAGAGCTGGAGAGGGACTGGGGACAAGGGATGGAGGGACAGGACACAGGGAATGGCTTCCCACTGCCAGAGGGCAGGGCTGGATGGGATACTAGGAAGGAATTGATCTCTGTGAGGGAGGGGAAGCCCTGGCACAGGCACAGCAGGAGCTCCTCAAGGCTCCCACGTGCTGCAGCACTGACAGAGCAATGGCTTTAATTAAAGAGTCCTTCATCCCCACCAGCACCAGCTCCTAAAGCTGAACTGGAGCTCTGGAGGTGCCAGAAAATTAATCAGGCACGGCTGCAGGGGCTGGGGAAACGAAGGTGAGGGAAAATTAAAGTGTGCCAGAGAGCCCAGCTTGGATCAGCCATGGGAGGAGAACAGACGACTCAGCACGACAGTGCTGCCTCTGTGGGAAACATCCCTAAATTCCAGCAGCAAGCAGAGTCTGGAGGGCGGGAGGAGGAAGCAGCACCTGGAGGGAGGGGGCCCAGGGCTGCACCTGGTAACACGGAGAAGGCAGAAAAGAGGCCAAAACCCCCATTAGTCACAGCATCCAACACTCCTCTGGGCTTGGAGGGATCTTAAAACCCATCCAGTGCCACCCCTGCCATGGGCAGGGACACCTTCCACTGTCCCAGGCTGCTCCAAGCCCCAGTGTCCAGCCTGGCCTTGGGCACTGCCAGGGATCCAGGGGCAGCCACAGCTGCTCTGGGCACCCTGTGCCAGGACCTGCCCACCCTCCCAGGGAAGGATTTCTCCCCAATAGCACTTGACTGGCACAAGGAGGGGTGATGGAATCCTTCTCCAGCTGGGGGCAGGGGGCATTCCCAGACCTTCACCCAACAGCAGCTGAGGTCCCATCTCCCGTTTCCAGCACGCTCCTGCCCCTCCAGTTATCCACAGCAGGGCTCCACACAGCTGGACCACCGGGAAAAGGAACCCCCAGGTCCCAAAGGGCCTTTCCAGTGGGAATCCCAGAGCTGCCCAGTGAGAGCCGCAACTCTCCCGCTTGCTCTGCCTGCTCAGGAGTTTGTTTCTCCCTCTCTGGATTCAAAGCAAAGCTAATTAATGAAGGAAACAGCTTTCTTAACACTAATAAGTTTGTGTAATTACGGCTCTGGGGAGCAGAATGCCAGGCTGGGCACAGTCCAGCACCGAAGGGTGTCCAGGCCTGGCACTGACCCTGGGCTTGGAACCACCAGGGACACGAGCCACTGCCAGCACCTTTTCCATCAGCACAGCCTCCAAGTGGGACAAGCAGCAGGAGAGAGATAACCTCAGGGAAAAGTGCTGCTTTTCAACCACCTGCTCATAGAAAGGGATTTCTAACTAACAAACCACAGAATCCCAGGATCCCTGAGGTTGGAAAAGCCCTCCCAGCCCAGCGAGGCCAAGCTGTGCCCAATGCCCACCTTGTCCCCGGCCCAGAGCACTGAGTGCCACGTCCAGGCCTTCCTTGGACACCTCCAGGGATGGGGACTCCATACCTCCCTGGGCAGCTCCTTCCAATGCTAACTCCCTGTGGAATTATACCCGGATGGCCTTTTAGCTCCCTTCCCTCCCCAAGCCCCAGGCAGATCATGAACTACCCCTCACTGGAGGGTAACTCAGCCCCCCCGGGCTGTCTCCGGACACTGACCCGTCCCTCCAGCCCCTGCCCGGAGGAGGAGGAGGAGAGAGCTCTCACAGGGAATCGCGATGCACCAACACACCCAGGCAGCCACGAGCCAAACACCGAGCAGGCCAGAGAAAAGCAAAGTGCTTTTCCTTATTGCTGCCTTTGGGATAAGGCTCCGCGCCAGGACCACCAAAGCACCCCAGACCCTGCGGCCGCAGCACAAGGGATGTCAGGAGGCTCCTTCCTCACACATTTACTGCTCCATCCCCTCCTGAGAGCAAAGGATGGAAAGGACAGAAGGACTGCTGTCTCGGGCTTCCCACACGGATATGTGCATCCCTGCCCCGCCGTGGGCAAGGCCAGCCCCAAAAGCCCAGCTCTCCAGCAGGAGATCCAGCTCCCTCCAGGCCAGGCAGTGTCCCAGCAGCTCCCCCTGCACCGCTCCCCTGGGAAGGGACCACCCGAGGGGCACAGGAGACTTGGAGAGAGCTGCTTTCCAAGGCAGTAAATAAATAAATCTAACAAGAAATTAAATTAAGATCCTCTCTCTGATCCAGCTGAGCATTACTCCAAGTTTCTGGGCCAAGCAGGGAAGGGAATGAGCTGGAGGGAGCCAGGAGCTCCCCAGCAGCCCCACTGCTGCCCAGCCTGCCCCGCTGCTCCTCCTCCTCCTCCTCCACATGAGGCCAGTTTGCTGCCAAAACACAATTTTTCCACCTCAGAATGGCAATTCCTCGAGATGAGTTTCATTCCCGAAGGAAGCCAAGGCTGTGCAATCCACTGGGGCTTCCAATCGAGCTGAGGAAGAACATGGACTATTCCTGGCAGAGTTTTCCAAGTATTCTCACAAGTGCCTTGTCTCCCTTGCCCAACCCAAAGCTGCTACTCGCAGGTGCCAGTTCCACTCAGTGAACGTGCACCCCTCGAAGGAATTAATTTAACAGCAAAACCTCCTTTAAAAGGCACTTTTTCAAAGCGAGGAGAGCACAGCAGGTCGCTGTGTCCCGTGAGCTCCGCCAGGCCCGCGGAACGACGGGCTGAAGGAGTTACTCCAAGGAAGGGGTGTTTGGACCAGGCAGGTACCTCCCAGGGGCTGGGGTCCAGGGCAGGGCCTGCAGGTTTCCAGCACAGTAATATCGGGATGAAATCCTGCCCTGGCCCTGCTCCCACAGCACTGGGAGGGTACCGAGTGTCAGAGAGCAGCCGGATCACAGAATCCTGCAATCACGAAGGCTGGAGGAGATCTCCAAGATCTCGATTACCATCACAGATCCTGTTTGACCTCCTGCCTCCAAGCAACCAAGCCTCTCCAGACGCAGCTCCTGTGGCACCCTGCTCGCTGCAGCCATGGAATCAGTGGCTCTGGCAAAGGGACAGAGCCCGGACGTGGCTCCTGGTGACGCAAACTCAGCTGCACCAACATCGCGTTTCGTTCCCTCAGCGACAGAAGGGTTTAACTGGGGAGATCAAGGAGATCCAGCCCTGTTCCCACCCTGCAGGATGAGCCATCACTGAGCTTCCAAAGGCTCCAGTGAGGCCACGTTCCGCTCAGATGGCAAAAGCTTTCACTGCAAGTGTCAAGTCCGAACCCACCACTTCCCAAGGCAGAGGTTTTGCAGCGAAGGATTCACTTCCAGTGAACCCCTGGGTCTTGGGATGGCAAGGACAGACAGGGCTTGGGCACAGCCCCCTCACACAGAAATTCCTGTTCTCCCCCTCTGGAGTTAATGACACTTACAAGGCTGTGGCTGCAGCCCCTCTTCCTCACACTGACCCTGTCCCACGGGATGTTCCCTGGGTTCAAGGTGTTCCAGGCAAACACAGAAACAGCCCTGGGCACAGCCCTCCAGCTTTGGACACCGACACTATCAGCGTGTTCTTTAAACCACTTAGACAAGAGCAAAGATGACTCAAGAAATGTTGTGATCAAGGAATCAAGACAGGGAAGCAGGAGACAGGGCAGGAGAAGGAGAAAGGAAGAGAAAGAGGAGCTGCTGACCTGTGCCAGCCCTGCACCAGCGTCCAGCCGTCGCCACCCCCTGACACATGAGCTCCGCATCACCCAAAAATGCCTCAATCCCAACAATCCAGAGCCCATCTCTGAACTGCTGCAGGGAAGAGAGGGAAAATCCATGCCGTGATCCCTACTTGCCTCAAGGATGCCAGAACGGGGACCCACACGAGGCTGCAGCCATGGAGACGCAGCCCCACATCCCTGTGGATGCCAGACCACAGGAAGGAATTCCATATAAAATGCAGTGAGGCTCAGGGCAACGCAGACTCACACCCCTTCCACATTACCGCAGGGAGATGGGGCAGGTCTGGATCTGTAGGTGAAAGGTGTCCCCACTAAGGGAACCAGGGATGAGCCCCAGTCATCCAAATCCCTGCTTCTTCACGGTCAGTTTTCCTTGGATCTCCTACAAACACACCTGAAAGTGTCCACCTCTGCTGGGCTGCATAGAGGGCAAACAATTAAAATAACAATAATAATAATAAACCGAAATCCCACAGACTGGTTCCAGGCGATGTGATTTAAGGAGGAAGAGCCAACTGAGCATGGTTAGTATTTTAAGTGAGATGAAATTTAAGACTTTTGACCCAAACAATGGGTCACATTTTTGATGGCCCACATAAAACTTGTGTAAAACACTGGCCACAACCCCGGAGGATGTTCTGGTAAGGACCAGAAAAAAGACCAAAACCTGGCTGATTAGGGCAACAGCCAGATTACAGCAGATGAGCAGAAAGAGGGGGGGAAAAAATCCCTGAAAGTCCAACTTGTCCCTGAGGAGCCTTGTTTGCCCCTTTTAGGGGGTGTGAAAAGGTCCCGGGGCCGGGCTGCAGCCTGACAAATTCGGGCTAAAAATAACCAGGGCGGGTGCAAACAATAACGAGGGGCCGGTCACACATCCTGTGACACCAGCACCGGCAGGGTCCCAAACCCGGGCTCGGGGCACAGCCAGGGAGCTGTGAGAGGCCCCTTCTGCCCGGCCTGGGCTCCAAACCCCCCACACCTTGTGAAATGGCTCCTGTGCTGCCGAGTGGAACCAAACTTCAATCTGATCCCGGCAGGAAAAGATTAGAGATCAAAGATTAAGGCCTCAATTCACCTCTGAGTGAGTCAAATCCAGGAGAAAATCTGGTTTTCCCCGGGGTTCAGTCACCAACTCTTGATTTTCCTGCACGGATAAACCTACCCGTTTCAAACTCCTGCTTAAAAAAAATATCCTAGGAATCGGGATTATTCACTAATCCTCCATAAAACCTGCTGATGCATCCCCTGAGTGTGCAGAGGAATCGCAGCAGCCCGAGAAGTGCTGCAGCTCAGGCTTCTGCTCTCTGCAAACACTTCCCTGCATCGCCTGAAAAACTTCCCCGCTGCTGACATTTTATCATTAAAACCCTGCCATCCTAATTAAAGAATTTAAAAAAAAAGCACCTTTGCACGTTGGAAAATGTGTCAAAAACGAGCGCTTTCACTTTCAAAACGGCGTCCAACACTCACCTCTGCCTCACACCGAGCAGCCAACACAGCCGGCACCTTCTGCTTCCAGGGAAAACGCCAGGAAAAGTCTCCTGTGCCGGCTGAGGACATTCCCTGCTGTGAGCTGGGAGCAACAGCTCAAAGAGCTCAAAACCCAGTGGCCAAGAGACCTCAGAGGACACACTGAGCTGTGGTAGGAGAGGGCAAGGAGCCCTCCCGACCCGCCCGGCTGCCCCGGGAAGGGACGCGGAGCAGGGGACACAAATCCCTCCCTGACCACATTCCTACACGTTTGGGGCTCCAACCTGTAGCCAGTTATTAATCCCTGGCAGGTTTGGGAAGCCAGCAGTAACCCAAACACGGCCCAGAGTGACCCAAAGCACTCGTCCCGCAGGAGCAGCCGTTCCGGGGGGAATTTATCAGAGCCCAGGACCTGGGGCTGCTGCCGGCCCGGTCTCAGGGCTGCCTCCGCTCGCCGCCAAGAGCAAAGCCAGCAGCTGAATCACCCAGGCTGCCACACTTCTGCAGGGCCTCCAAAAATAACTCCGCTGGAAATTCCTTGGAGGCACAAACCTTGCTTCACAAGGACTGCAGAGATCCAGTTTCCTTAGTGGAGCAGACTGGATGCGAACCGGCCCGAGGGTTTGGGAGCGTAGGGGAAGGGGATGAGGAGCCCCTTCTCCCCGGAGACAGAGAACAGCGGGCCACAGAACCCATCCCTGGCCAGGACGGAACAGTCTCCCTGCCCTGGGCTCACACACCGAGCTCCCGACGGTTCTGCTGATCCCACAGCTCCAGGGCCTGCTCCTTGCCCCGTTCCCACCACCAAGCCCCGTGCACAAAGCCGATCTCTTCCCGGGCGCTGCGGCGCCTTTCATCCGACTACCCAACACCCAAACACCGTCCGAACACCCTTCCCTGCACCCCAAATCCCCCCGAGCTGCAGCCCGGCCCCGCTCCCACAGCCCCAAAGGGAAGCGTTTCCCTGTCCCCAAGCCCCGCGCGGTGCAGGCGGGACCCCGGGGAGGCTGTGGGGGCTCGGGGCTGCCAGGGGCGGAGCAGCAAGCGGCGCTCAGCGTTCCCTTCCCAGGAGCTGCTCCCGGCTCCGGGCCCCGCACACGGCCCCGCTGCGGCCTGGGGGTCCCGGCCCGCTCCTAAAGCTCACAGCGGGATTTAGGGGCCGGGTCCGGCGCTGACCTCGGGCACTGTCGCAAGGACGCAGAGCCCACGGAGGTGTCACCAGCTCCCACCTCCACAGCCCGGCTCCGGGGGGCAATCCACAGGGTCCCGGGGACTCGGCTTCTCCTGCCTTCTTCTTGTCTGGGGGTTGGGGTTTGGGGTGGAGGGGATGGAAATAGGGGGAAGCAGAGCGGCTGGGCCTTAAGGCTTTGCTGCCTGTGCTCCTCAGGTGGGACTCGTCCCTGGAGCGGAGGGGAAACACGTCTGGGGGTCCCACACCCGGGAATGTCCTTAAAAAACAACTAAACACCGGAGTTTTCGGCACGGTCCCGAAGTCCCTGCCAAACTCTCATTCCCACAGGGTAAGCAAGTAAAATAACACGAATAATCTTAAAGCCCGCGAACTGGTCCCAGTCGATGCGATTTAACGAAGAAGAGCGCAATATTCTAAACGAGCTGAAATTTAAAACTTTTGATCCAAACAGCCGGAGCCCGCTGCAGTAACAAACACGGGTATTTCGGTCCTTGCGAGGCCCCGAACCGGGGCCGGGCTGGGGATCATTGCAGCTCTGGTCCGAAACCCGGAGGAATGGCCCCAAAACGGGGTGCGGGGGGGGCTGGCAGGGCCTTGTCCGGGCAGCGCCCGAGCCCAGCGGAGTGGGCAGGGGAACACCGGGGGTGAGGGGCGAGGGCTCACCTGCGATGGCCGAGTCGTCCAGGTGGGAGCCGGGGGCCCGCTCGGCGCGGCCGGGATGCTGCAGGAGGAGGAGGAGGAGAAGGAGGAGGAAGAGGCCGCACAGCGCCCGCACGGCTCGGCCCGGCCGCGGCTCCATTTCCGCGTCCCCGCCGCCGTCAGCTGCTCCTCGGCATCGGCACCGGCTGCGGGCCCGCGGGGTGTCCCGGTTATCCCGGCTATCCCGGCTATCCCGCTACCGCCGC
>VZTD01004600.1:0-19402 GCA_013397725.1 Rhagologus leucostigma | reverse complement strand
CCCCAGTGCCCCCGAGCCTCGGTGGGCCCGGGGCCGCCAGCCCGAAGCCTCCAGCTTTAATAATACAGACCTTGTTTGCACTAACTGGCCGCCCGCCCCGGGGGCACCGGGGCCCCCCGCCCCGGCTGTCAGCGGTCGCTTTTGGTGACGCCTCTCCGGTCCCGGCACAGCAACGCTTCCTGAGAAGGGGATGCCCGGGGTGGGCAAACCCCACTCCAGCCCCAAGCACCCCACAGGGACCTGCCACCCCCCTCCAAGTCCTCCATGGGGACCTGCCACCTCCACCCTCTACACCAGCTGGGCACAGGGGTCCCCGGCCCCTCTGTGTCAGCCCTGGCACTCGCCCAGCCCGGAGCATCTCACTGGCACTGCCCTGTCCTGCCCCGGGATCCCGGTGGCGGTGCTGGGGGCTCCTGGGGGGTGTTTGGGGTGAGCCCCACACCAGGGACCTCCAGCCCTGCCGAGAGCGGAGCTGGTGTGGCCAGAGTAGAGAGCTCCTGCCCTGGCTGGTGCTGGAGCTCCACAGGGCAGTGGGACTCGCCTGTAACCAGCTGCCCCCAGAGTTGCTTCTCCTTAAATAAAAACCTGCCCAGGCCCCTCGTGTCCTGTGCTCTCCTGTGTGCACCCACCTTTCCTGGGCATGGGGACGCTCCCTGGAGGGACATGGGTGTCACAGGCCCGAGCTGGGCTGGGACCCCTCACCGGGCCCGGGCCAAGCCGAGGGTGCTCACGGTGCCTACCAGGGCTCTGTTCCGGGGGGAACTGCAGCCAGGGGAAGCTTGGGGTGTCTCTGCCATGGCCAGTCCTGAACCCACCATCCCTGTGCCCAGCTGAGCTCCCGCCCAAGGGCTTGGGACACTGCAAAGGACAGGAATGGGGACATCGCAGGAATTGCCACGGGGCGTTTGCACTGTGTGGGAATGGGGACACTGCAGGAATTGGCACACGAGTGGGGTCCCCACCCCGGCCCCAGTACTGGCTCTGGAGTGGCAGGTGGAGGGCAGAGCCCCGTGTCCCCCTGCTCAGGGCTGTCCTGGGGGTCCCCGTGTCCTGTGGCTGGCGATGGCAGCAGCGAGGGACCGGTGGCATTCGCAGCCGCTCTCGCCACCCCCTCGCCACCCCCCGGCACGTGCTGGCGGGCGGCCGGATGCGGACACGGGCCCCTTGTCCGGCCCCGGGGCCTTCCTGCAGGAAGGGCAGAGACCCGGCGCCCGCCACAAGCCGCCTTTGTTCCCCGCTCCCGCTTCCCAGCCAGGGCCGGGGGCAGGCGTGGGCGGCGGGGCCGGGGGGCTCCGGCCACGGCCCCTCCCACGGCCACTGCAAAGCGCGGCCCCTCCAGACCCCGCCCTGGGAGCCCGCGGCGAGGGGACACGGCCCCCGGGGGCTGCACGGCCACGGGCTCGTGGGGCCCGGCTGCACCACATCCTGCTCCCACCGTGGGCACGCAACAGCCCTGTCCTGGTCCAGCTGTGGGGATCCCCACGGCCACGTCCTGGTCCTGCTGTGATGGATCTCCATGGCCGTGTCCTGGTCCCTCCATGGCGGATCCCCGTGGCCGTGTCCTGGTCCCCCTGTGGGGCTGGCGAGGTGCCACCCCGGTGGGGCTCGGTGGAGAAGTGGGCGCTGGGATGAGGAGGGGACCCCGTGCTGCCGCGAGCGGGACACAGCCCTGCCCTGGCCCGGCACAGCGGGATGAGCTCATGGCTCTCCCCTCCCAGCTGCTCCCGGGGCGGCTGCAGCGAGGGCAGGGCCCCACCATGGCCCGGGACGGGGGAAACCGAGCCCCCCAGCAGCTCCCCTGCCCCTGCCCCTGCCCCTGCCTAGCCCTGGCAGTGCCAGCCCCAGCCCTCCTGGCTCCAGTCTCTGCCCCTGGCCCCGCAGCATCCATAAGATCCGCAGGATCCGCAGCCAAGGCAGCGGCCCCCGGGGCTGGGTGGGGAGCAGGGCCGCCAGCTGCGGGGTGGGCTCAGTCCCACGCCTCCAGCCCGGCTCCTGGCTGGTTCCCAGCTTCCCTGAACCTTCCCGGGCTTCATCCGCCACCCAGGGGCCATGCTCTACATCCCAGCCCCAGCACCCAGGATTCGCACTCCACACCCCAGAGATCCACAACCTGCACCCCAACAGCCAGGATTCACACTCCACACCCCAGAGATCCACATCCTGCACCCCAGCACCCAGGATTCGCACTCCACACCCCAGAGATCCACATCCTGCACCCCAGCACCCAGGATTCGCACTCCACACCCCAGAGATCCACATCCTGCACCCCAGCACCCAGGATTCGCACTCCACACCCCAGAGATCCACATCCTGCAGGGATCTGCATCCTGAGCCCCAGCTCCAGGGATCCACACCCCACACCCCAGTGCATGTTCTGCACCCCACCTTCAACACTCAGGATCTGCATCCCGCACCCCAAGCCCCAGTGCCAGGATCCCACCTCCTGGGATCCCCACCTCACACCCCAGAACCCAGTGTCCACGTCCTGCACCCCAGCTCCAACACCCAGGATCCACGTCCCACACTCCAGCCCCAGTGCCCGGGGTGCATGTCCTGCATCCCATTCCAGCCCCCACCGTGCCCAGGGTGCTGGGCTGGCTCCGCTGGCTGTGCCGGGGCTGTTCCAGGGCCGTGCCGGGCTGTGCCAGGTGGGAATGCTGCGGAGTTTGCCGAGAGCTCACAAAAATACTCAGTGCTTTATTTCCACCTCAAAGCCAAGGCGCTGCGGGGCAGCGCGTCACACGCATGCAGGGACGCGGATGGAGCCCATGGATGGGGACACTGACGATGGACACGTGCGGCGGGACCCGCTCGAAGCCAGCCCGGCCCCGGCTCTGCCAGGGCCCCGCAGCTCCTGCTGCTGGAGGAGGCTCTGCCCGGCCCTGGGAACACAGGGATGAGCACTAGGACATCCCAGGGGACTCTCGGTGGTGGCTGTGCTCAGGCGAAGGGCAGGGAGGGGCCCACGCTGGTCCTTCCTGGCCGAGCGTGGGGTGGGATGAGGCCTGGCAAGTGCAGAGCTCCCCAAAATCAAGACAGCTCCAGGTGCCCCTTCCAGCAGCACTGCAGGAGGAGCTTGGGGACACTCTCAGCCCACAGCTGCCACCCAGCCATGTCCCCCGTGCCCTGGCAGCCAGAGCTGCACATTGCGGGCACTGCTGAACCCCATGGCACAGGGGAATCCATGGGGACATTGGAGCAAAGACCTCCAGCACCAGCACACTCACCCTTCCTCCCCAAATGGGGCTGGAACAGGCACGGCACCCCTGGGAGCAGCCTGTGCTGCTGGGGGGCTTCTGGGAAAGGCAGGAGGGAGATGTGGGTGCTCCCAGCACCTGCTCTGCCCCGTGTGCTCCCACCCTGCTCCGGGCAGTCCCTGCACGGCCCAGCACCTTCCTGCTCCCCTCCTGGGAACTCAGGCACGGACGGGCCAGGACCCTGCCCCAGTCCAACGGGAGACCAGTGCCTGAAGCCAGCCCAAAAGGCTACCAGCCCCTTTTGAGGACTTGCCCCAGGACTCCCAGCCTGGAGGAGGACCCATGAGACCCCCCAGGCCAAGAAAGGACAAGGCAGGGCCGGACCCATGTCCCGATACCAGGAGCAGCACCCTGCCCTGCCTGGGGCATCCTCCAAAGAAACGGGCAGCAGGTCCCTGTCCCTCCTCTGTCCTGCCCTCCTGGAGCTGGCAGGGAGCAGGGCAGGGGGTCCCTGGAAGAGCCCGCAGCTCCCCTGGACGAGAGGACAGACACTCCTGGGATCTCTGATGATCCTTGCAGCAGCTCCACAGCAAACACCCCGGCCCCGGCAGGACAGGGAAGGGGCTCTCTGCCTCCCCCAGGGAAGAGGAGCCCCCAGCACCGGGGCTGGCTAGAAGTGCTTGTCCTCCAGCAGCGAGCTCACCACCAGCTCCTTGTTGCCGAAGTCCCAGAAGGCAGTCATGTGGAAGGCCATGTTGGAGAGGACAACCAGGTACTCCAGGAAGGCGAAGACGGTGTACACTGGGGCAGGAAACACAGCAGGTGAGGGGGACCCACAGCTGCATCTGCCCTGGGAGCTGGGGGGTCTCTGGGCCACCTGCTTGGGGCAGCTGGGCATGGGCCAAGGGGCTTGACCCCCACCAGAGAAGAAGCGTGGCCGGGCACCTGGAGCTGCCCTGGGCTGGGATTTGGAAGGCAAGGTATCACATTAGGAGGACACTGGACATCAGGAAGAATTTCTGGACATCAGAAGGAATTTTTTCACAAAAGGGGTGGTCAGGCCTTGGCAGGGGCTGCCCAGGGAGGTTTGGAGTGCCCATCCCTGGAGGTGTCCAAGGAGTGCCTGGACGTGGCACTCAGTGCTCTGGGCTGGGGACAAGGTGGGCATCGGGCACAGCTGGGACTTGCTGATCCCGGGGATCTCTTCCAACCTTAACGATCCTGTGATTCAGTGATTCTGTGACCACCCAGCCCCTTCCCCACACGCACCCCCCAGGCAGCCCCCTCACCTCCGGGGCCGCAGTACCAGTTGTGGTGGAAGTAAACGCACACGGCGAACGTGAACGTGATGAAGGTGAAGAAGAAGAGCAGCTGCTTCCACTTGTACGACTTGCGCTCCTGGAAGAGGCCAAGGGCTGGGTGATGCCGGAGTAGCCATCCCCATCCCCATCCCCATCCCCATCCTCATCCCCATCCCCATCCCATCCCATCCCATCCCAGGGAAGCTCTGCCCTGGCCCCGTCCAGCCCCGGGGGTCTCTGCACCCTGGCTCCTTGTGCAGAGTCCCCCAGGCCAGGCCCAGGGGTGGCTCTGGCAGGGCTGTGCCCAGGGGCACACGGGGCTCACACCTACATGGAGATACACGGAGTGAGGGGGCCCCGGGGCAGGAGCCCCCGGCGCTGGGGTGCACAGGGGACTCCCCGAGGATGGGCCAACGGCTCTACCAGAGGCAGAGCCCACGGCCCAGGTGGCTGCAGGTGGCCCCAGGGCACCGGGAATTCACCGGGTGCTGCACCCCCACACACAGCAGCACCAGGGAGGAGGAAACCACATGAAGGGGTGGCAGCCGGGGCGGGTGCCGCGCTGGAGACCTCACCCAACACGCCCTGGCACGGAGGGGCCCCATCCTGCCCCCCAGCACCACCTCTGACGGGGCAGGAACGGAGCACAGGGATGGTGCCAGCAGCCCCACACCGTCAGGTCACTGCTTCCGTGCCCCAGAGCTGAGCATCCACAAAGGGGACAACCCAGGGGCCAGGCCTGTCCCCCACAATGCACTCCCCCGACCCACTGCCCAGCACCCCAAAGCTGGGGGCTGCGGGTGCAGTGACCCCCGGGAGCCACGGCAGGTACCGGCTCCAGTTCCCTTCCTCTGTTTCTCCCATCGCACTGAGGGCCATGGAATAGGATCCTACAGCCATGGGGGCAGAGGAACCCCAAACCATGTCTGGAGCCCAAGGAGGGTGCAGGGGGGCCCTGGAGCAGGGGGGCTGCAAGGAGGGGTTCAGCCCCACACAAGGGGGTTGGGGATGCCACAGACAGCCCAGGCTGTTACAGGTGGGAGGGGAATTTCCCCCTCGTCTGACGCTTCACGTGAGACAAAAATTCCATTCTGAGGGAGTGCTGATAATAAGGAAAATTTAAATTGCCCCATCACAATTTCCATTACCCCCGGAACGTGTGCCAGGGGCCCGACCAGGGAGGAAAACCCAGTGACGAAGGACGGATCCAGGGGCGCCTCACCGTGTGGGGACACGCGGGTGACGCCACCTCCAGCCCACGGGGCCCGGGCTGGTCCTTCCTGCTGGGACTGACGAGGGTCCCTCTCGCCAGCAGGAGCTCAGCCGAGCGCGGGGCGTGACGAGCAGCGGTGCCACCGGCAGCGACAGAGCCCCGAGCAGGGCCGGGGCGCGATGCCGAGTTTCACACCGGAAAAGCGGCTCGCAAACGCCTCGCTGTCACCGCGCTGTCACCGCGCTGTCACCGCGCTCCCACGGCAGCGCCAACGGCTGCGCCGAGCCCCGGCCCGGCCCCGCCGCGCCCCACAGCCCTCCCCGGGGCTCCAGGGACCTGCCGGCATCACCGAGGCAGAGAACGGTTCGGGGCGGAGGGGACCTTAAAGCTCATCCAGCGCCAACCCCCGGTCCTGCTGCAGGACCCGGAGTTGTCCCTGTAGGAGCGGCCACCCCGGGCTCACCACAGTGACCCTGCACCTCTGGGTGCCCTGAGAGCTCCCCCTCGCCCAGTCTGGGCCGAGGATTATCACATGGATCATTAGGCGTTAATCCCTAAAGCCAGGGCACGGCTGGCTCAGCCCAGTGCCAGGGGGTCACAGGGCAGGGTCCGCAGGGGGTCCAGGAGGTGGCACACGGTGACATGCCACGATGCCGAGCAGCGTTGGAAGGTGGCACCTCGGGGCAGGTCCCGGCAGGAGCACTGGCAGGACGCCTGGGCACAGCAGGGGACTGGGGTGCATGGGCACCACCGAGGGATGTGGCAGCTGGACTGCTACCCCTGCCCCACTGCAGGAGGAGGAGGAGGGAAGGGCCAGCCCACATTTTGGGTAGCATGGTGGGAGCTCCAGGACTGCTGGATGGAGAGGAGCTGCCCATCCCCTCGCTGGCGTGGGGTGGACCCACTGCCCTGCTCACAGCTCAGCCAGTGCCCGGCACTGTCCCTGCTTCCCCTGGCCCCAGCTTTGTGGGGATCCCCCTCCTGGGGACATCCCAGGGAGCCAGATGGTGGCCAGAGGAGGGCACCAAGATTGGAAAGATGGAGCACCTCTGCTGTGAGGAAAGACTGGGAGAATGGGGATTGCTCAGCCTGGACAGGACCAGGAGCCCCGCAGGTCAGAGCCCTGGAGAGGAGCTGGCAGCTCCAAGCAGCCTGGCAGGAGGCCACCACACTCCGGCTGCCCGTGAGTAAAAAGGGGGATAAGAAAATACCAAGGACAGGGTGCTCTGAGCTGAGCTGGTGCCAGGCTCCCCTGTGGCCTGGCTGGGGCTGCCGGGCTGGCACAGCTGTGGCTGCCAAGCCTGGCTGTGCAGTTTCCTCCCGGCAGGGCAGACCGGGGCACCTGCGGCCCCTGCGAGCCCCCCCAGTGTCACACCGCCACCCAGCCCTCCCTGGCTGCACGTGTGTCTGGCCCAGAACACCACAGGGGGATTATATTTAGTGCCCAGCTGATATTTAGTGCCCAGCTGGCGGGCCAGGAGCTGAGGCACGTTCCCGGCACACGAAGGTGAGTCAGGAGCAGGGGCCAGACAGTGGGGGGAGGAGAGAGCGGCTGCAGCAGCCAGCCCGGGGGGCACACTCGGGGACGCTGCTCCCAGCCCACGGAGGGCACTGGGGGTCTCCTTCCCTCACCCTGGGGGAGCCCCAAGCCCTGCAAATGCAGCTCCGAGAGCTGAGGGGTGGCTGTTGTGAGCCACCAGCAAGGAGGCACAGGAGCCTCCTGCTTCTTCCACTGCCTCCAGAGAGGAAGAAGGACTCTGCCCACATGCCAGTTCCTGATGGGGACAGGGATGACAGTGATCTTAACTCAAAAGGCAACAGCTCACTCTGCAGGGACCTCCCAAGCACTGGTTCCGCCCTGGAGCCACCATCCCTTTCTGGGGGACAAGTGGCACCTGCAGGGCTCTGTGTCACACGCCAGTCCCAGCTCCCCTCGAGGGTTTCCGGGTCCGTGCAGAGAGCCCGGAGCCAAAGGGCCCCGCAGAGAGCCCAGCTATTTATAGAGGGCTCGTCTGAGACAGCGCCAGCGCTCCCAGGGGCGCTGCGAGGAGCTGGGGTGAAACCACGCGTGGTCACCAAGGCGCTTGTGGTCCCTGCTGCTCACACGGCTCTGCCGCGGCGGGGACACAGCTCAGGCACCCGGAGGGGGCTGTGCCCCAGCGGCTCCTGTGCCTCTGCACTGGCTGCAGCCTGGGCTGGGCTCAGCCCGTGTGCCCTGCAGCTGCCGGGGGAGCGGGATCCTGTGGAATAGAGCCCAGGGGCTGGTGGCAGAGCAGGACCCAGCTCCACTGGCCACAGCACGGATGGGACTGGAAGTTACCTTAAACTCCACCCAGTGCCACCCCTGCCACGGGCAGGGACACCTCCCACTGTCCCAGGCTGCTCCAAGCCCCAGTGTCCAGCCTGGCCTTGGGCACTGCCAGGGATCCAGGGGCAGCCACAGCTGCTCTGGGCACCCTGTGCCAGGGCCTGCCCACCCTCCCAGGGAACAATTCCTGCCCAATATCCCATCCATCCCTGCCCTCTGGCACTGGGAAGCCATTCCCTGTGTCCTGTCCCTCCATGCCTTGTCCCCAATCCCTCTGCAGCTCTCCTGGAGCCCCTTTAGGCCCTGCAAGGGGCTCTGAGCTCTCCCTGGAGCCTTCTCTTCTCCAGGTGAGCACCCCCAGCTCTCCCAGCCTGGCTCCAGAGCTCCAGCCCTGGGAGCTTCTCCGTGGCCTCCCCTGATAGGCCTGAGCCAGCCAGCTTGGTGGCCACCACATGCACACACTGGTGTCTGCTGGGGCCACCAGCCCTGAGCTGGGGGAAAAAAAGTGTTTGCAAACAAGAAGTGAAACTGCTCTGCCCCACTGCCTGGCTCTGTGCCTCAGGGCTGGGGGGAAGGAGGGTTTTAAGGGCGAGCAGCCAGCCAGGAATAGCAGAACTGCCAGCCCAGGTGGGCACTGCCACCCCACAGCCAAGCACCAAGCACGGGGTGCACCGATCAGCCACAGCTGGAGGCTCCCAGGCTCCATTTCCCTTTTCCACACAATCTCTCTCTTCTGCTTTGCCCCTTCCCCTCCTTTTCTCTCCCCTGCTTTCTCTTTTCTCCCATCCTGCAGAGCTTTAGTTTCCTTTCTCTCACCATGTGCCACCTCGTAACTGGAAACTGCCTGTACTTCCCCATTGCAAACCAGTTCCTCTGCACCTTCCTGCCCTCACAGAACAGCAGTTGCAACAGGAGTCCCGCCGGACGAGGAGCTTTTGCAAGACCAATTCCTGTCCCTCCTATGCTGCCAGACCTGGGGAGCTTCACCCCCTCCAGCAGGGCTAAAAGCGGTGCCAGCTGTGGGGCTGGGATGACACAGCCCCACTGTTCCCTCCTCCAGACAGATCCAGCTTTCCAGTTCCTCAAGTGGAGTTTGTCCTGGAGATGGTCCCAGGTCTGGTCCTGGAAAACCTGAACCTCCGTGGGGACCCTCTGCTGAGGAGGAGGGAAGGACAGAACACGGTGGGACCGGAGCCATTCCTCGCCTGTCCCCTCCTGTTGCTGCCGGCTCCAGGGCTGGGGGAGGAAATGTGAACAAAGGCCCCACAAGGGACACAAACAGAGTCAGAACCTGTCCCCAAGGTGCCGTGATGCACAGGGAGGGATCAGCCGTGCCCCGGCCTAAAGCAGCCCCTCGAGCGTGGCTGGGCAGCTCACTGGCACTGCCCAAGCCCTCGGATGGGGCCAGGCTGTGGCAGTGGCACCTCCTGTGTCCCGCTGTCCCGCCCTGCCGAGCAAGCCGCGGGTGCCACAGGAGCAGCACCAAGCCCGCCACGGGCCACCAGCCGTGAGCAGAGGGCTTGGAGCCCGAGGAATCCAGACAGAGTGGGACAAGCCCCAGGAGACCCCGCTCGGCCCGGAGGATCCGTGGGAATGATTCGCGGCAGGAGCCCAACGCGCATCACCGGACACGGGACGCGGCAGCTGCGGAGGGACCAGAAGTCCCTTAGCCAAAGATGACGCCTGGTGGTGTGACAAGTGTTGCGCCCTCTTCGTCCCGACACAGCCAGTCTGGGAGCTGTGACACCCCGTAGCGCCTTCCTCCTCCTCCTCCCTCACCCGTCACCCTCATGCCCTGGGCGACAGCTCCATCCTGTGGCCCCGCACGAAGCTGGCACAGGGACACCGCACCCCCGGTGGCCTCAGGTCAGGGCTGGCCCTCGAGGGCTCCTCTCCCCTTGGGGAAACCCCCAGCTTTGGGGGGACCACGCAGCCCCGAGAGCAGCTCCCCTCCACCAGCAGGGTCGTTCCGGGATGGGAGGAGGAGGCGGGTGGTGGCACTGTGCCAGGTGCTGGCATGTTCAGCCAAGGTGTCACCATGTCCCCTGCCCTTCCCCCAGGGATGTGCAGATTCCTCCAGTCCTCGGGTAGAGTCACAGAACCAATGAGGCGGGAAAATCCCTCCGAGACCACCGGCTCCAACTGCTCCCCAGCAGTGCCAAGGCACCACTAACCCACGTCCCCAAGCACCACATCCACAGCGCTGTGAAATCCCTCCAGGGACGTGACTCCACCACTGCCCTGGGCAGCTGTGCCAGGGCTGGACAGCCCTGTCTGGGAAGGAATTTTCCCAATACCCAACGTGAACCTCCCCTGGCCCAGCCTGAGGCCGTTCCCTCTCCTCCTGTCCCTGTTCCCTGCGAGCAGAGCCCGACCCCCCCGGCTGCCCCCTCCTGTCAGGGAGTTGTGCAGAGCCACAAGGTTCCCTCTGAGCCTCCTTTCCTCCAGGCTGAGCCCCCTCAGCCCCTTCCCCAGCTCCATTCTCTTCCCTGGACATACTCTAGCCCCCCAAAGTCTCTCTTGCTCTGAGGGGCCCAAAGCTGAGCCCAGGATTTGGGATGTCTCACCCCTGCCCGTTGCAGGGGAGATGAACCAGCCCCAGCGGGTGACGTGGCAGGGGAGGGGCCTTGGAGGTCTCACCCAGGAAAAAGATGAGCCAAAACAATACGACATAAATAAAGGAAGCCGTGGGAAAGCTGCCAAGGAATGACTGTGAGCTCCCGCTATTCCCATACCACCAGAGAGAACAGATCACTTCCAGCAAGCGAGGAGAACCCCAGCATCTCCAGAAGGCCCTTTCCAAAGGAACCTTACAGCCAAACAACTGCTGGAAGCTTCTTTTCCAGGTCTCTGGAGTAAGGCAGCAGGGGACAGGCTCGGTGAATTGGCGGAAGGGGAGGATCAACAGCGGTGACGGAGCAGGAGCTGCTCTGGGACTGCCGGAGCTGGGCCCCCCCAGCGCTCATCCTGCTGGGACACGGGCCCCGAGCACAGCACCCGCCCCGCAGCCCTGCACACCATCCCTTGGGAGAGGCTTGTCCAGCCCTCGGAGCTTCCCAGCCCTGGGACACGGGCACACAGCTCCAAAGGGCTGTGCTTTGCACACTGTCACCTTCCTGGGGCAACGCAGCCCCGGGACCCCTCCCCATTTAACACTGGCACCACGAGGGCTGGACTGGGATCGGCTGGGGAGAAGCATCCCGAGGGGAAAGGACAGAGAGATCCAGGGAGCCCAGACCCACAGGTGAAGCCAAGCGTGCAGGAGCCACGTGGGCACAGAAGCAGGTCCCACACAGCCTGAAACCTGGATGTCCTGCCCTGCCCGGGGCTGTCAGTGCCCACAGTCTGGGACAAACCTGGATGCCCTGCCCTGCCTGGGGCTGTCAGTGCCCACAGGCCAGGACAAACCTGGATGCCCTGCCCAGGTCTGTCAGTGCCCACAGCCGGGGACAAACCTGGATGTCCTGCCCTGCCCGGGGCTGTCAGTGCCCACAGGCCAGGACAAACCTGGATGTCCTGCCCTGCCCGGGGCTGTCAGTGCCCACAGGCCAGGACAAACCTGGATGTCCTGCCCACCTGCCCCATAATCCAGGACCAACCTGGATGTCCTGCTCACGGTCCAGGACTCACATCACAAACCAGCACAGCATGGAAGTGGCATCCAGGCAACGGAGCCAGGAGCAGCGGTGGATCCTCCACGGGACCCGCTGCCCCCCCAGCCAGTCCCTGCACCCCCTGACCCCTCCCCAGGAAAAGAGCCAGAGCCAGCCTGCTCCACAGAGTCATTCTGGAGGAAAGGGAGAATAGCTCCTGCTGCCTGCTGCTCCCAGCTTGCAGGACCAGCAATTCCCAGCACAGGGAAGCCAACTTCAGCTTAGAAACAGGCACGGAGAAGGGATGAGCAATCTCAACCCAGGGGGATGCCAATAGTGGTTTTCAGTATCATCTCTCAGTGAAAACTTAATCAGATACTGGGAGGAAATCCTTCTCTGTGAGGGTGGGCAGGCCCTGGCACAGGGTGCCCAGAGCAGCTGTGGCTGCCCCTGGATCCCTCGAAATGTCCAAGGCCAGGCTGGACACTGGGGCTTGGAGCACCCTGGGATAGTGGAAGGGGGTGGACTGGAGGAGCTTTAAGGTCCCTTCCAACTGAAACCATTTTGTGATTCTATGACAAAACCAGAAAATAGGAAATTAAAAGCTTCCTCCCCACTTTGCTTTGGTAAATAATGGGTTTTGATGAGTTCCTCTGTTTCACCTGCTGCTGTTGGCCCCTTTAGCACCTGCTCAGGGTTATTTCACAAGCAAGGACAGCCAAAGCCCTTCAGTGCCAGCCCAGAGCCCCCTACCAACTCCCAGCATGGCCCCAGAGCCCTGTCCCAGTCCTGGCACAGCCCCAGAGCCCTCTCCCAGCTCCCAGCACAGAGAGAAGAAAGGAAAGTGTCTGTACCTCGGGACTTACTGTGTGTTTCTTAGTCATTCTCCAGAGGATGCAGGTGAGCAGCATGTGGCCCAGGGCCGATGTGATGAACACGATGAAGGCATTTTCGTGGATTGCTGGATTGACAAACAACAGGGTTCCTGTTCAATCCAAGCCAGGAGCACCAGGGGAACGTGGGGCAGGATTTGGGAGGGCTTTATGCTCTGCTGGGAGCCCCAGCACCCCGGTGATGCTGGGACTCCAGTGGGGTCCTTGCAGGAGACAGGCACAGCACGGCCCCATAAACTGCTCGTGGTGCCTCAGGGCCCCCTGGAAGGGGATACAAGTGCCTGGAAGACTTATTCCAAAGTGCCAGGAGGGTGTTTATGTGCTCTGGGAGCATTGCTTCACACGGCTGTAAACTCAGGGACCCTTGGGAGCAGGTCAGCATCACCACTGTTGTCCTAGGGATGGGGAAACTGAGGCACAGGGAGGAGTGGTGCAGAGTTAGCCAGTCCAAAATCCAGAAAAGTCCATCTTCTGGCCCCCTGTATTACCTACCTGCCCATTAGCACCACCAGCAGCCTCATCTCCAGCACTGAGGTTGCCTCGTGCACACCTGGACTAGCCCAGGTACAGGATCAGGTTGGGAAAGCAGCTGGAGCTAAGCCAGAGCTGCTCCCGAGGCCCCAAACCCCACACAACCCCTGCACCTTCAGGTGAGAGACTTTCATAAGTGCTGCTCTGAAAGAAATTTCCCAGCCCCTTCTCCAGAAACTGAACCTCAGGCTGAATTCCCAGCCACCTGAATGTCAGAAATGCCCATCCCTGTTTCCCCTCTCTGTCCCAGAGGAAGGGAAGCACGCGAGGTATCAGCACATGGGAGAGGTCAGGCCGGGGTGTCCCGCAGGGATGATTAACCTGAGCACGGCAGCTCAGGGCTGAAACTTTCCCCACAGCTGTGGGATTAGTCTGGGATGAGGATCCCAGGAAGTGGGTCAGCCTTGGCCCCCAGGTGGCTCTGCCCGGCCACACCTCGGGCCCCCCTGCCAGGGCTCCGCACGGGGCCAGGCCAGGCCGCTCGAGTACCCAAAGCTCAAAGCAGCACCGGGATTTCCAAGGGCAGGAGCCCAGCCTGGACAAGCTGGAGAAGCCTCTGGGGCAGGTCAGGCTGCAGACCCTGCCATGAGGGGACACTGCCATGAGGGGGGCACTGGGACACCTCGCCATGGGGACAGGGAATGCTGGCAGGAGACAAGCAGGGTGAGCTGGGCAGGGACATGTCCCAGACCACAGACCTCCATCAGCAGGGGGTTCCTGTCCTGCCATCCCAGTTACTGGGCTCTGCCACGGATCATCCTCACCCCAAAGGCTGGGGGAGATCCTGGGACTCTGTTCACAGCACCACAGCCCTGAATCCCGGAATGGTTTGGGTTGGGAGAGACCTTAAAAACCTTTTCATGCCAGCCCCTGCTGTGGGCAGGGACACCTTCCACTGTCCCAGGCTGCTCCAAGCCCCAGTGTCCAGCCTGGCCTTGGGCACTGCCAGGGATCCAGGGGCAGCCACAGCTGCTCTGGGCACCCTGTGCCCGGGCCTGCCCACCCTCCCAGGGAACAATTCCTGCCCAATATCCCATCCAGCCCTGCCCTCGGGCAGTGGGAAGCCATTCCCCTTTATCCTGGCACTCCATTCTTTGTGAAAAGTCCCTCTCCAGCCCACAGCTGGACACAATACCCATCATCACCATGCAGCTGTGCAGGGAAAGCCAACACATTACTTCCCTGCTGATACAGCCCAGCACGGGGTTTGTTCCACTGCAACAGCACCACCTTGCTGGCTCCTGGATTTCAGTGCTCTCCCGTTAATCCCTGGTGCCTCCTCCAGATTTTAGGATGAAATAGCAGCTGGAGATCGGCACTGGCACTTAAGTTCTTCTGAGATGAGGCCATGAGGGGGAAGAGAATCTCCCAGCCTGACCAGGTTTTGGACACATGGATTTAACCTGAAAAACTCTTGATTCTGTTTCCAGGAACTATTAGAGGGCTGGAGCCCCTCTGCTCTGGAGCCAGGCTGGCAGAGCTGGGGGTGCTCACCTGGAGAGGAGAAGGCTCCAGGGAGAGCTCAGAGCCCCTTCCAGGGCCTAAAGGGGCTCCAGGAGAGCTGCAGAGGGACTGGGGACAAAGGCCCCAAGGGATAGGACACAGGGAATGGCTTCCCCCTGCCAGAGGGCAGGGCTGGATGGGATATTGGGCAGGAATTGTTCCCTGGGAGGGTGGGCAGGCCCTGGCACAGGGTGCCCAGAGCAGCTGTGGCTGCCCCTGGATCCCTGGCAGTGCCCAAGGCCAGGCTGGACACTGGGGCTTGGAGCAGCCTGGGACAGTGGGAGGTGTCCCCGCCCGTGGCAGGGGTGGCACTGGATGGGCTTTAAGGTCACTTCCCAAACCATTCTGGCATTCTGTGATTCTATGAAATTTTCCCCAGAAATTCCAGGGGAAGGCATCCAAAGGCAGCCGGGGCAGAGCCAGCTCTGAGCCCAGCCCAGCTGTGGGGATGGAGGGGAAGCAGGATGAGCTCTCACCCACCTCGCTCCCCTGCCCTCACCCCCTGGAGCGGGGCCTCGGCACACGGGTGGAACCAAGTGCCAAGGCCTGGCCCAGGCTCCATCCCCAAACTGAACCCACGGCTTCAACCAAGCACCAGCAACCCAGAACCGTGGGGAGAGTGCGGCTGTTTGCATGTTGTGAACATATCCCTCCTCTCTAACTACTAACTTTAATAGAATCTCCGGGGGTTTTTAGCTGTTTTTTCTCCCCAAACTGCCTCATTCCAATGCAGTGGCCCAAAGAAGGGCTCAGCAGGGCAGCGCCCCAGGCAGGGCCCGGGCGGGGCAGGGAGTGACACCTACCATAGTTTTCGGTGGAGGACACGTAGGTGAGGATGAGGAGGGCGAAGTTCTCGAGCAGGTTGAGCAGCAGGGTGATGTGGCACAGGCGCAGGTAGCGGGGGTGGGGGCAGTGGCAGCTCTGGTAGTGGTTCCAGTAGGCCACGGCCACGAGGACGCGCGGGGCCGAGTGCAGGCCGATGCACAGGCGCCACACGTAGCGCTGCGGGGTCTCGCCCCCGATGGCCGCGCTGATGGACGGCAGGTAGTTGGGCACCTGCAGGGACACGGGCTCGTGGGGACAGGCACATGTCACAGCCTCATATTCGTCCTCTTCCAGACACTAAAACTGTCCTCTTTTTTAATTCTACATGAGTTTATTCCTCTTTCCAAAGCCAAGGAAGGTATCGTGGCAGCATCCCATGTCCATCCCACGGGGTCATGGACCCCACAGCCCTGCTGGGACAATCCTGGGGTGCTGGGGGCCCTGCCCAGGGACCTGCTTGGGTGTTTTGCCTTTACACTTTTGATCGTCCATAGAATCCCAGAAGAGTTTGGGTTGGAAGGACCTTAAAACCCAGGGGATACCTTCCACTATCCCAGGCTGCTCCAAGCCCCGTGCAGCCTGGCCTTGGACGCTTCAGGGATCTTCTCCAGGCACCCTGTGCCAGGGCCTCCCCACCCTCCCAGGGAACAATTTGTTCCCAATATCCCATCCATCCCTGCCCTCTGGCAGTCGGAAGCCATTCCCCGTGTCCTGTCCCTCCAGGCCCTGCTAAAGTTCTCCTGCTGGTGTGAGATGACTCCTGGCCTCCATTCCCAGCCCGTATCCAGCTGCTCATCCTGAAAAGCCAGAAAGCCCTGGGGAGGAGCCCAATCTCACCCTGTACGGAACTCCAGGCCCTCTCTCCCCAGACACCTGTGACTCCTCTGAACTCCAGCAGGCCTGGGGACAGCAGCTCTGGACCAGCCCCTCCAAGGACGATGTATTTCCCTTCAGCTTCCCCACCTTTGTTCCTCACTGCAATAACCCCCAACGTGCCCAGTCCAGACGCCAGCCCGACCAGTCTGTACTTCCCTCAGTCCCAGTACAAAGCCAAACCTGCTGCTGCCAGTCCTGAGGTGTCACAAGGACAACAAAATAATGCAGCTTGTTCTGGATTCCGTAACACTTCTGGTGGGAAAGCCCAAGAGAGGAGCCCAGAAGGACGGAGAAAATGAGAGCGGAATCCAGAAGGTGGATAGGAGCCCAAGAGGAGAAAGGAGCCCAGAAGGAGGGAAAGGAGGCCAGGAGAGGAGAGAGGAGCACAGAAGGAGGGAGAGGAGCCCACAAGGACACAGGAGCTCTGTCACCCCCCCAGCTGCCCCAGCCCTGCAGGAATGTGGGTTTTTCCCACGGCACTCTCTCACCCCACAGTGGGTCGCAGTCGTCTCACGGAAGTGGAAGAGCAGAGACCAGATCACACAGAAGAGGAACCCAAAGAGGGGGCAGAACACAGTCCCGAGGGCCAGCGTGGTGAAACGCAGCCGGAACAGGATCCCATCCCGATCCAGCGGCAGCGGGACCTGCAGCATCTTGGAAACCTGGAAATAAACAAACAAATGCTCGACCTGGGTCCTCTGTCCTCCTGCTCTGGGCTGGTTGGCAAGGTGGGGATCGGTCACAGGCTGGGCTCGATGACCCTGGGGCGCTTCTCAAAACTCAGTGATTCTGGGATTCCGTCCAGCCCCACACAGCCCTGGGCAGGGATGGACACACGGCTCAGCCCCTCACACCCTGTGTGACCCCACACACACAGCTCAGCCCTTCATACCTGTGGCAGGGCATTTCACCCCTCTCCCCACCACGGGTGGCCGGTGCAGATAGGAGAGATAACCCAGGGGGGAAGGCCCAGCGGGTATCATCTCCTGGCGCCAAAAGGTCTGCCAGCTTAACAGATGTGGTAGGAGATAAAAAACACAGGTGACCAAAAGGCCTGTTTTACACCATAAAAGTACTACAGATTATCTCAGAGGCAGAAGCCTCCTACACACTCCCTGGGAACGTGTGAGAAGATTTCTCCCCAAAGCTTGGACGCAACTTCAGGCCTACTTTTCCAGAAATTGAGGGAAAAGATTTCGATGTGTGCCCCTTCAACAATTTGGTGGTAAGATACATTGGATTCTAATCTATACTATTTCTTCTCTAGCCGTACTAAAAATGGTACCTTATCATGCACTGTATATTTAGCTATTAATAGCTTCTTTTGTCTTTTTTCCTGTGTAGTAATAGTCTGTTTAAAGTCTCATGTCTGTTAGTTTTGTGTCTATTAAAGAAATAATTCATTCTATAATAGACTGAATCAGCCATTATTAAAGAACTTGCGAACAAGAGTGGGTTTTGGGGTGCTGGCCATCCCTATAAAGCTACTGCCTGCTGCCAGAGGCCTGGGCAAAAGGCAGGGACTTACCTAAACCCCTCACATCTAACTCATAACAACACCCTGCGTGACCCCACATGGACACACGGCTCAGCCCCTCACACCCCGTGTGACCCCACATGGACACAGGGCGCAGCCCCCCACATGGACACACGGCTCAGCCCCTCACACCCCGTGTGACCCCACATGCACACACGGCTCAGCCCCTCACACCCCGTGTGACCCCACAGCCCCAGGGTGGGCAGCGCGGAGAGGCATTAAAAGAAAATCCCGCTGTGGGGACGCAGGAACCTCGACACTCACGGCCAGCAGGCAGCAGGGGCAGAGCAGGGCCGTTCCCTGCAGGCCTCCAGAGGGATCCGGCAGGAGGGGCACGTGAATCCGTCCCGCGGGATCCATCCAGACCATTCCCTGCGCTCGGGGCACTGCTGACGCAGCCGGGCCGCCGCTGTCGGTCCCGCCGGGAGCCGCGGCTCCCCCGGCACACGGCAGCTCCCACAGCCCGCCCTGGCCCCGCCGCACCCGGCCCCGCAGGCAGCACCGCCTGGAGCTGGGCCAGGGCAGGCTCAGGCTGGAGAGCAGGGAAAGGTTCTTCCCCCAGAGGGTGCTGGGCACTGCCCAGGCTCCCCAGGGAATGGGCACGGCCCCGAGGCTGCCAGAGCTCCAGGAGCGTTTGGGCACCGCTGCCAGGGATGCCCAGGGTGGGGGTGTTGGGGGTCTGTGCAGGGCCAGGGGTGGGACTGGATGACCCTTGAGGGTCCCTTCCCACTCAGGACAGTCCATGATTCCATAAAGCCCCGGCTGCAGGATCAGGGCAGCACAAGCCCCACACAGCAACGAAGCCGGGGTTTGTCAGGTCGGGATCGTTGGGACGGGCACCTCTGGGACTCGGCAGACGCCCAGAACAGGGGTCCCCCAGCGCAGGGCTCCCCTCAGCCCCCCCAGCCCCGGGCTCCCCGTCACGCCCCAAGGGATCAGCCTGGGATGGATCCCAACTCGCCACCCCCCGGCTGCGGGACAAATCCGATTTACGGTCAATCCCTGAGCCGTCTGGGCAGTGCCCCAGGGCAGCACGGCCCCTCTCCGCCAGCACCAAAAGACCCCCGCAATGGGGGACCAAGCCCCCAACGAAGAGGCCGACCCCAGTCACCGAGGGGCCACAGAAACCAGAGCTCAGCCCCATCCAGGCTGCTGGGGAGGGAGACAGGGAATTATCTCCAGGACAAAAGCAAAGAGAAAGAGAAGCTCCAAAGGGCCGGAACTGCGTGTGGAGGGGGGTCCCCAGCCGGCCCAGGCTCCCCTTCCCGGGACCCTGAGGAGCCCCCCAAGGGGCTGGATGGAGCCCCCCAAACCCTGCCCGTCCCTCGGGGGGTTCGGCCATGGGGCCACAGCTCCCTGTGCCGTGGGGACAGCCCGGGGATCCCACAGCAGGAACCCCGCAGCCTCTGCCCTCCCTCCCCCCGAGGGTCTTGCCCAAAGAGGGCAATAAAAAGGCAAATATTTTGTATCACGTGTTGAATGGCCGCGACCTGTCCCGCAGAAGAGGGGCTGCACCACCGCGGGTACCCCACAGACCCTCAGAGACCCCCCTGAGACCGCCGCGGGGACCCCACACCCCCTTAGAGACCTCCCTGAGACCCCTCCCCGGGCACCCCCCATTGCCC